>VWYK01056778.1:0-32052 GCA_013399775.1 Semnornis frantzii | reverse complement strand
AGATGGTGGGCGAGCGGTACCGGGACCTGATCGAAGCGGCCGACACTATCGCCGAGATGCGGCTTAGCGCCGAGCGCCTCTTGGGTGCCGTGCGGGGCCTGCAGCGGGGCGGGGCGACCCGGCCTGGCCCCGCAGCGCCGGTGAGAGGGGCGAGGGGCAGCGGTTCGGTCGTGGGTGAACCCGGAGTCCGCTCTGATCCCCTGCTTCCTCCCCTCCAGGCTCGGCCACCTGTTCAGGAAAGCTTCTACCGGGCGGCGGCGCAGCTGAAGCTGCTGCTGGACGTCCCGGAGAAGGTGTGGGGTGCCGTGGAAGCCGGCCGGTACCTGCCTGCTGCCCGCCTCCACCTGCTCGGTGGCCACCTCCGCCGGCAGCTGCAGCTCGATGTGCCCCGTGCCCGCAGCAGCCCCATCCTCGCCCGCTTCCCCATCCTGCTGCGGCAAGTGGCCGCCGTCAGCCACCTCAGGTGCGGCAGCCTGTGGCCGCGGTGGCCCTGGTGAGGAATGCTAGAGGAGGGTGGAGGGACATGTTTCCAGGGAAGTGATGGATGCTCTATCACGGGAAGTGGTCGAAGTCAGGTTGAATGGGGGCTTCAGCAAGCTGGATTAGGGGGAGATGGCCCTGCCCGTGGCAGGGAGGTTGCACTTGATGGTGTTTGACCTGCACTGTGACCAGCTCTGGAGTCCTCAGCACAGAAGAGACATGGACCTGTTAGAATGGGTCCAGAGGAGGTCACAAACATGATATGAGGGCTGGAACTTCTTTGCTGTGAGGACAGGCTGACAGAGTTGAGGTTCTTCATCCTCAGAAGAGGAAGACCTTATGATGGTTTTTAAGTACTTAAAAGAGCTAATAAGAAAGATGGAGATAGACTGTTTATCAGGGCCTGTTGTGGAAGAGCAAGGGGTGATGGTTAAACTAAAAGAGGGAGGTTTAGAACAGAGAAGGGAGTTGTTTTGGTTTGTTTTTTTTTTAACAGTGAGAGTGGTGAGGTACTGTCCCAGACTGCACAGAGAGGTGGTAGATGCTATTCTAGATCAGACTGTTTGTGGCTCTGAGCAACCTCCTCTAGTCGAAGATGTCCCTGCTGACTGCAGAGGGGTTGGAACTAGGCAATCTTTGAAGGTCCCTTCCAACCCAAACCATTCTGTGAGCCTTGCAGACCTCTGGCAGCCAGTCCTCTGTCTTGTGCCATCTGTGGGGCAAGAACACCTCACCTGGAACCATAACAGTCAGATAGTGCCTGAGGAACATGACATCCTTCCTCGGTGGGTTATCATGCAACCACACCTGAATGTCCTGGTCAAGCACTGAGTGAGTGTCCACCTCATTCCCTTGCCAGATCCACCATCCTGCAGGAGAGCAAGTCCCTGCTGAAGAGCCAGACTGTGTCAGACCAGGCTGTGGCAGAGGCCCTGTGTGCCATCATGCTTCTGGAGGACAGCTCACCACGGCAGGCCCTCGCTGACTTCCTTCTGGCCAGGAAGCTGGCCATCCAGCAGCTTCTCAACCAGCCACACCACGGTCAGCACTGTGGGCTGCCTCTTTTCTAAAGTCAGGGTAACCCCCTTGGCTTCACCTTCCTCTTGCCCCACTGAGGAGAGAGCAGAATGGTCCCCTAGAGCTAATGCTGGTGGGTATGCAGCCACATCACGCTGCTGCAGTGGCCATGAAAATTAACAGTGCTCAAGGAAGGATGGAGTGAAAAACAGTCCATGACAGGCTTATGCAACCTAGGTGGTCTGAAACCAGAGTAAGAGGAATGGAAGGCCTCTAAAGGGCAGAATGACCTCAAAGGTTGAAATAACTAGAAACAAGACACAGGAATTAAGAGCAGTATCTAAAGATGGTAAAGTTCTGTTAACCTTTGTAGATAATGCATTGTTCTGGCTTCTGGATAGAAATCAGAGATAGATTTGGACACAGATCAAACCACTGAGGTGTTCCCTCCATAATCTGTGGTGATTTTAATACTAAACCCCAGATTTCTAGGAGGAGAATTTCAATGTAAATGTCTGCATGCCAGAGGAAGGATCCTTTTTCTGGACTTACAGGTGTTACCTGGGCTTTGCCCTCTGGCCCTTCCCTGGAGCCACAGGGATACTGGCACCTCTGTGAAGGGGCTGCCTCAGCTGAAAATGATTTTATTTGCAGGTGCAGGTATAAAAGCTCAGGTGTGTTCGCTGATAGAGCTGCTGACCACAACCCTGTACCAGGCTCACGCTCTCTTCTACACCACACCTGAAGGAATGCCACCAGATCCAGCCCTACCCTGTGGCTTGCTCTTTTCTACCCTGGAAAGCACCACAGGCCAGCACCCAGCAGGTGAGTGCCTGGGCAGCCTGGATTTGAGGGCAGGAGACTCCCCTCGTATTGGCTTCATCCCCAGACCATGTGCTTCCAGGGAGAGGTGGGGTTCTGGAGGAGGAGGTGAAGCTGAGCAGTTGGTTCAAATACCTCCCAGAGTCAGTGGTGCAGTTCCAGCCAGCCCTGCGGACCCTGGCACACCCCATCAGCCAGGACTACCTCAGAGACACACTGCAGAAGTGGATTGCCATGTGAGTGTGACAGCATCCCCTTCACAGAGCTCTTCCAGACTCTCACAGCCTCTCTGCCAGGGCAGCAGCACAAAGCAAACCCAAGCTTGCTCACTCTAGCCAGGCTGTACCTTCTGCTGGCTTCTTGCCTTGCATCCCCACTCCACAGCAGTTAAACAGCTAGAGCCAACACAACATATCCTAAGAGCCAGGCTGAAGCACTCTGACCTAACCTGGGCTGCATGAAAATGTGTGTTAGAGCTGCCTCATGCTGCTGCCATAACCACCACAAAATAAGCACAGAGTGAATAAAAAAATCTCTTACCAGGCTCACGTGGCTCTTGATCCAGCACCTCCTTTCTGTTTGCTGCCCTTCCCTGGACCGTGTGGGGGCAGCCAGAGCTCCTTTATAGAGTTGCCAGCCCCACTACATCCCACCATGCCTTGCCCTGTAGGCAGGGACACCCTGGCAGCCCAGCCCACCTCTTAATAACCTTGTCGGCCCGCTGTGGGCAAGTGATGGAGCCAGCTGGTCCCTGCCTTCAGCTGCAGCTGCCTGTGGTCTGCTTGCTGCCCATGGGAGCTCTGGAAGCATCGCTGGGGAAATATCCCACCTACCCTGCCAGGTTTCCTAGCCCATTTCTGAGACAGTGTGCTCTCAGCCTTGATACCTACCGCAGCCCAGGGTTCCTGCCAGTGGGCATGTGGGTTTCCCACCCATGATGTGATCCAGGGTGCAGCTGCCTCCCTGACTCTCAACCCTGCAGATGATTGTGCAGGCAGAGCCTCTTAATAGCAGGTTAAGAATTCCCCCATCTCAGTGTAGCAAATGTTCTCACCTGCCTTGCCTGGGGCTGTCTGAGCAGGTCAGACTGAAGCAGAACTTTGTCTTCAGGTGCAGCGATGACATCAGGGCTGGGGTCAGCAACCTGCTGGTCTATGTGAAGAGCATGAAAGGCCTGGCAGGCATTCGCGATGCGGTGTGGGAGCTGCTGTCGAGCGACTCCATGAGCCAGAACTGGGCTGCTGTGTGCCGACGCCTTTTGGACAAGCCTGCTTCCTTCTGGGAGGACCTGCTGCAGCAGCTCTTCCTGGACAGGCTAGAGGTGGGTGCTCTGTTTCAGCAGTCCATGCCTCCTCTTGCTGTCTCAAACAGCCCACTGGTGCCTGCAGCACTAAATGTCTGTTTTAAGTGCTTGGTGGCAGGTGTCAAAGGTGCTTGGTTTTTTTTTTCCTCTCTTGGTTCTCTTCCAGACTCTGACCAAAGAAGGGTTTGAATCCATCTCAAGCAGCTCCAAACAGCTGCTCACCTTAGCCTTGCAGGAACTGGAGGTCAAATCCAGCACCTCTTCCCTGAGCAAGCACATCCAGTTTGAGCACAACGTGGCCCTGTTCCTGTGGTTGGAGAGCTCCAGCGACCTCCCTCCCAACGCCGCTTGGGTCAGCGTAGCAAACCGCGGCCAGTTCGCCAAGAGTGGCCTGTCCATGAAGGCCCAGGCCCTCACGCCGTGTGTGCAGAGCTTCTGCTCAGCTCTGGACTCCAAGCTGAAGGCCAAGCTGGACGATCTCCTGTTCTACCTTCCCACAGACTCCTCTGCCACCAAGGAGACTGCTGCTGTGGTGCAGCTGCGCTCTGCCTTCGATCGCTATGCCGACACTGTCAGGGTGGAGGGGCTGCTCCGCGACCACTGCATCGCCTGCATCCACCACATCCTGGGCTGTGTGCGTGAAGAGCTCCAGAGTGCCCAGAGCCTTCTGGAGGGGCAGGGGGATGCTCCCAGGGATGCCAGGCTCAATGCTGTGCTCTTCGTGGCGAGGCTCTGCCAGTCACTGACTGAGCTCTGCCCTCACCTGAAGCAGTGTATCCTGGGCCATTCAGGCAGCACAGAGATGGCGCTGAAGGAAACTCGCTCCACCAAGAAGCTGGGGAAGGGGAAAGCCCAGGAGGTGACCCCTGTGCAGGCCAAGTGGCAGGGGCTGAAGGCAGAGCTCCAGCAGCAGAGCCTGTTTGCTTACCAGATCTGGAGCTCAGCTGTTACCAAAGTAAGGAGCTGTTTTTTTTTTTCTCATCACAGCTGCTTCCTGTGTGGGTTTCACTTGCTCCGCTCCCTGCGGTCAGCACTGCTGCTCCTCCTTTGCGGGCTGATAAGGGCTCACCCTGCTGCTGCCACTCTGCTCAGTCAGCCTGTGGAGACAGGAGGCAGCAGCAGCTCAGTGCAATGGACTTCAGAAGATGGGGTTGCTCAGACTGGAGAAGGCTCCAGGGAGACTTTGTTGGGGCCTTTCAGTACTTACAGGGGCTGAGAAGAAAGATGGGAACAGACTTCTTAGCAGGGTCTGTAGTGACAGGACAAGGGGTGATGGTTGGAAAGTAAGAAAAGGGAGATTTAGTCTACAGAGAAGGAAGAATTTTACATTGAGAGTGGTGAGAACCTGGCTCAGGTTGCCCAGAGAGATGGTAGAAGTCACATCCCTGGAACCATTCCACATCAGGCTGGATTGAGTTGAGCAGACTGCTTTGGTTTCAGACGTCCTTGCTGACTGCAGGATTGTTGGATAGATGACCTTTAAAGGATCCTCCCAGCCCAAACCATTCTATGATTCCATGAATATTTGCTCTGGGAGGAGCAGGGGCATGCAGGGAGTTGGTCTCATTGCAGGCAGGAGCAGGTTGCTTGCGCTAATGGATTCCCAGTACAGCTGTCTGTGACTGGTGCTTTTGTGTTTTGCACTCTAGGGTCTGGTTCAGTGCTTTACCCACACTTTGCTGCTCGACACAGCTGGCTCTGTCTTGGCCACAGCCACCAACTGGGATGAAATTGAAATCCAGGAGGAGACAGAATCTGGAAGCAGTGTAACCTCAAAGATCCGGCTGCCTGTGCAGGTATGAGAAGTGTCCTCTGGGTAAACACAGCAGCAGTCTGCTGGGAGGAGAAAAGCACTGGTTTCCAAAACCATCTGTCAGATGGTGCTCACCAGCTGTGGAGTTTGCTTGGTGTTACAGGCGGAGGGTAAACAGTGTGCAGTGCTCTTTATTTGCTATTGTGATGCTTATCCCTGAAGGACAGAGTTCAGAGGAAGGAAATTAGATAGTTGCTGCAGTATATTCAAATGAGTAAGATTGGCCCAGATCCTGTAAAACTGAGCCAAAGAAAGACTTGGGATCTATACACAGAGCCCCCCAGGAGAGCAATCTCATGGATGCACTGAAGGACAGCAGGACTGCAAAACCTCAGAGTAGCAAAGCTTGCAGCTTTTTGTAGGCATTGAGGTGGTATAGAAATGACACTCACAGGAGGAGATTGCATGGAGGGACTGGACAAGAGCAAGTTCTCTGCACAGTGCAGGAGGGGCTGGACAGAGCTTTTGTAGTAAACCAACTCAGGTGAATTTTGTTGATTTTGTTGATTTTTTTTTTTTTTTTTTTTAAGAAAAAAAACATCTGGTTGAGAGCTCAGGATAATTGGGAGGCCCAGGAGAAGAGTGAGGGGGTAAATAACAAGCCCAGGCAGTGAATAGTCAGAGGAGGGTCAGTGGTGATAGAAGAGGCACAACAAGTAGTTCTGTCCTGCCTACACTCAGGTGAACACCTCCTGTAAAGTTCTCCTGGGACTTGGAGGATTGCTGTTGCTGCTCTGTCAGTAAACAAACCCCCCTGAGATACCTGAGCTATGCTGCAGGGGCAGATGGGTCTCAGTAGCATAGGTTTGTGGTTTCTGAGGAAGTAGGGAAGCTCACATGAGGAGAACTGAAATGATAAAGCTTAACAGAGCCTACAGACCACGTGAAGATAACACAGTCTCCTTAAACAGCCATCCTGGTACGTCCAGTGCCTCCTCTTCAGCCTGTGCCAAGAGGTGAACAGGGTCGGTGGTCACACTCTTCCCAAGGTCACCTTGCAGGAGCTGCTGAGGACCTGCATGGCAGAAGTGCTCACTGCTTATGAGAAGCTCGTGGAAGAGAAGCAGGAGAAGGTGTGTGAGTAGGCTCAGCCCTTGCTGCAGCTGCTGTGGGACAGGAGGGTTGCAGGCAGGCAGTGGTGCACGGGCTCCTGCTCTTCAGAACAGATGTCTGCCTGTGGTTGCTGGGATGGGTGGGTACCTTCTTCCCTTGCCTCCCCCAAGGGCAAGGCAAAAAAGGATCAGACACCAGACTGCATGCTCAGAACAGTTAACTTAGGTTGGTTGTTTCTTGGTGCTGGTGTTTTTAACATCTCCCCTGAAGCAGTTCCTCTGACAACCCTCTCAGTGTGAGCAGAGCCATGTCCTGACTGTCCTGTTTGCAGAGAGCAGGCAGCTTCCCCATGACCCAGAACAGAGCTCTGCAGTTGCTCTACGATCTGCGGTACCTCAGCATCATCCTGACAGCGAAGAGCGAGGACGCCAAGAGCAGCAGGATCAGGCATGACACCAGGTGTGTGCAGTTCTGAGGTTCAGATACCAGCAGGAACTTGAGGGGCTCTGAAGTGGTTTAAAGCAGGAGGCTTCCTGGCTGTTAGGAGCTCGCCTGCAGGAGTGGTGTTGCCTCTGGCCCTCCTGGCAGAAGGACAGTGCAGACTATAAACTCTGACATCTTCATCCAAGCTAAGATCATCCTCAAAATAGAGGAGGGGTGAGATTCTGTAGCTGGGGCAGCAGGCTGGTTCTCCCTACCTGCATGTGCAGCAGGGACAGCATTCAAGGATGGCCCTGCAGAGAACAGTTAAGCTTCCACTCAGGACTTAAAACCTTGTGGATGCTCCAGTCTTGAACTGAGGCATCTGTCTCTAAGATCTTCCACAAGAAGGTTCCTTCACAGCAGCAGCTGATGAAGGTTGTTTGGAGCTGGAAATCCTTCAGGTTGCTGCTGCTATTCTGAGCAATTTGTGTTTTGCTCAGTCACCTCTGGGGCTGTTTCAGAAGGACCTTCAGTGAAACCACTGTTGGCATCAAAAGCCATCACTAGGAGCTAACCATTGATGGGACTCCTCCACTCTACTTTAGGACTGAGAAGGTGACAGACTTCCTGGAGGGACACATTGACCCATTTGACTTGGATGTTTTCACTCCACACTTGAACAGCAACCTCAACCGCCTGGTCCAGCGGACCTCTGTAAGTTGAAGGAGAAGGGATGGATTGGGAAGCACGTTTTGAGGGCCAGCTGGGATGGGCTTAGAGACTGCTTAAAACCTAAAGATAACTGCTGGCACCTCCTTGGGAATGGGAAGAGTATTTAATGTCAGCTGAAGATAAGAGGAGCTTACTGAGCTGGCTGCACAGAACATAATCATGCATGGAGGTGGCTGAACTTTATCTAACGATTCACTGGAGCCTGTGCAATGCTAATTGGGTTAAGTGGTGCTGAAACAGGCCTGCAACTCAACTATGGTCATAATGAGCAGTGCCAATTAAAGCAAGAGTTGGAGAGGGGAGATGCTTCGTGTTCAGACTGAAAACCAGTCCCAAGAGGTGTGCCAGCAGACTTACCAGCAGTGTGTTGTGTGCCCCCAAAATCAAACAGCTGCTTTGTGCCTTCCAGGTTCTCTTTGGTTTGCTGACTGGGACAGAGAACCAGTACACGAGTCGGAGCGGTGCTCAGAGCTCCCAGGAGCTCCACAACATCTTGCCATTAGCCTCCAGCCAGATCAGGTGAGGTGCTTGGCCCTTCTGTGTGTCCTGGTATCTCTTTGGGAAGCGGGTCTGGAATTGCTGCTTTCCTGACACCAGCCATGATTCTTTCTTCCATCTCTTAAGATTTGGACTTCTACCACTGAGCATGTCGAGTTCACGGAAGAGCAAATCTGCTACCAGGAGCACAGAACGAGTTCAGGTTGGTACAACTGAGCTGTAGGAACTTCTTGCCAGTGCTCATTCTCTCACCAATGCTTGAGCTTGCAGGGAAAGAAGGAAGTAGCCAAAGAGTGAATATTTAACCTGATTTTTATTGTGTGTAAAATGAGAGAACCATTACGGCAACACAGCACGAGATGGTTGGGATTTCCCCTGGACCCTCAGAAAAAAACAACCAACCCTTGCTGGTCCCTGTATTTTGGGACCCACTGCTCTGTGGTAAAACACAGGCAACAGCCACCATGAAAATGCAGAGAGGACTTACCTCAGAATGCCTCATCTGTGTCAATGCATAACAGACAGTTCACGTGAAGATGGCTGCAGGAGACACCGAAGGACATGAGCTAACTGTCTGAACTCCTTTGCAGTGCGATGCTGACCCTTAACTCCTGAGGAGGACTGGCTTGGGTATTTAAGCCTGTGTGAGCGAGTGTCTTGCTTCTCTTGCAAAGGCTCTGTGTTGTCCTGTTGGAGTTTTAGCAGTAGACAACCACTGTGTTGCTACATTTCCCCCAGTTTAAAACGTCTACTTCGATGGAGAGTTAAGGAATACCTCACTGCTACAGGATGTGGTCAATAGTAATTAATTTCCTTTAGCTGATATTAACCCAATAATCCATCTGTGGTGATGTCTTTTCAAGTGGGAGAGAAGAGTAAAGGTCTGATTTTATCAGACCAGGGAGTTTACCTCTGCAGCTCTTGTTCTCTCCATTATTCAGAAGCTTTAAGGACCAGATGCAGCATAAAGGTTGTTTAACAGCCCAAAGCTTCTCAGTGAAGGTATTCCTTACCTCATACACCTCAGCTGCACTTGAGCGTGGAAGCGGTGTGGTGGCCCATGTGTGTTCTGTGCTAGCCACAATCCTTAGGATCCCTGACAGATGATGCTTGCTCCCCCTTTCATGCCAAAAGTTCTGGAGAGATTCAAGTCCATCATTACTCCGGAACAGCTCCCTGCAAGGGCTGCAGCTGTACTTCTACCATGCTGTTATCCCTTTGCTGTCCAAGCAATAGCCCCTGCCCTGCACCTCCAAATGCTTTGGGGTTTTTTTGAGCATCGAGTGACATCAGAAAAGCCTGCTCCTTGCTAAGAGCAGCAAGGTACTGTGCTTCTGCCCCTGGGACTTGCCTCTGCCTGTCACTAACCCCAGGAGTGACACTGCTTGGGTGGCGGTTCCGGCTACAGCTGCCTGAAAGAGCTGTTCTGCTGTAGCCTACACTTCCTTGCAGCTGCTCTAGATGGGGTACAAAGTAAGCTGATGATAGGCTGCAAGATCCTGAGGCTTCTGCTTTTAAACACTAACAGGTTCCACCTCCTGTGCTCACAAGAGCAGAAGAGGAGGCAGCACGTCCTGGCTCTCTGTTCAGGCAGCTTGTCACCGAGGAGGAAGATACAGCCACACCTTCCCTCTTCAAGCTGGGATGGCTTTCAGGCATGACCAAGTGATGCAATAAAAAATAGTTTGTTTGCATACTCATCCTCACCGAGATTCTCTCTCCTCTTAGGGAGGAGTGCTGACACCTCTGCTGGTGCTGTCAGAGCTACTTCTCCATCCTTACCCAGGTCATTCTGAAAGGCCCAGGTCAGGTCTGTCCTCTCCATCTGGCAGCTGATGGAGAGGTGGAGCTGTTCTTTCACCTCCTATTCTTTAAGTTGTTAACCTACATGCTAACAGAAAACACTTCACAGCTAGAAGTGGGCACTGGAGCAAGGCAAAGGCTCCTATCTCTTAAAGAAGCCCCTTTCCACTTTTCTCCATGGGCACCATGAACCTGCTCTTGGTGAACACTGCAGCTGTGAGCTTTCTTGGTTTTCCTTTCACACTTTCATTTCACCACTGCAACAATAAAGATCAAATGAGACCAAGGTCCTGGCACACCAGTCTGGGTAGAAAGGTCACAGCTAGGGCAGTCCTAAGGGAATCCAGTACCAACACCTAATTCTTAACTGTCTATTAACTCTAAATGCTCCAAAAATTTATGCTGCCAAAGAAATTTTTTACTAGTTTTACTGAAATTAAAAAAAAAAAAAAACTACTTATAAAACTGAAGATGAAGGTCTAAAGAGAACTTTACATAAAGCAACAACTTGCTAAACAGATTAGGCAGTCAATTGGAACTGGACAAGTTTGCAATCCTATAAACACAGATGTGGATTCCTCAAGTCTCCTCTTGACCAACATATTTTATAACCACCCCACCCCCAAAAAAGAATCCTATAAAAATTGCTTCAAAGCCCCTTTTTGCATTGCAATAGTGCAGCAAACCACAAGTAAACAATTTCCTGTTAACCTGTTATTTCAAATATAGACTTAAAAGGCAACAGGCTTTCTGTGCAATTCAATTTAACAAACTTCAGGGTTTTATGTTGAAATATGAAATCTACAGAGCTGTCCCTTCACAGAAGGCGGGGATCTGGTGGTCCATCATGTGGGGAGCCTCCCCCGGCTCTGTAGGCTGTGGAAGTGTGCTTCCTTCAGGATCTGGTTAATGTAGAAATAAGGCCCCCGGCTCAGTGCTGACTGCTCGTGGAAGGACTGTGAGGAGACGGGACTGCATCCGGCTGCCATGGGGTTCAGGCTGCTCTCTGTGCCGTTCACTCGGTCCGGGCTGTGGACGCTGCTGCTCGTGCTGCTGCTGTCGCTGCTGGAGGACTGAGACAGAGAGAAGATCATAGCAAAATCACACTGTTTTCCCTGCTGTCCACCATCAAACTCCTCAAGTAAGCAAACTGTCTTTACAGCAAGTCCCTCCCTCCCAGATTTGCAGGCTCACATTCAGCCTGATGGACCAATGGAAATCCACCGAGTGCTTTCTTGGCAGCATTCAGAGCTTCCACTATTGCCAGCGCACAAAGCGGCACAGAGCTGAAGGGATGAGCCAGCCTTCACCTAGAGGGTCGCTGACCTCCAGGACACTGGATTTCAATCTTTCAGCCCCACCAGATCTGCCCCGTGACCCATGTTAGCACTAGTGAAGTTTGCTGAGTTAGATCATCTGAGAATTGGAAAATAAAGAAGATGGCTTCTGAGGTGCAGGTGTCAGTGAGGGCAGGCAGAGCAGAGGGAAGGTTCATTGCTGCCCTCCTAGCAGACGTTTTAGCTAAGCACCATGCAAAGCATTGTCCTACAAGTCAGACTTTTCCAAAATGAGATCTGAAGCATCCAAAGCACCAGGCTGTTAAAAATCAAAGGCAACACCATACCCATTTTAAGTCTCTGGACACCTCAACAGACACAGAGCTACATTTCTCCCAGTTCAGTACTGAGCTGGCAATGTGAACTGGTAGTTTCCATCATTTAGTTGACACAACAGTGAAAGAGTGACAGGCATCCAAGACTTCCACATGCAGAAAAACAACCTCTTGGTTTAGCTTGCAGAGAAGACAGGGCTCATTTGCCAGCCTTTTAAGATAAACACATTTCATGGTCATGGCTGAAGAGCATTAACCATCATTTTTAGTGTTTCAGTGACATAAAATTTCACCTTACACCATTTTAAGGGCTGCTAATGGAAGGTTCCATTAGTTACAGCTGAAATACTTCATATGACATGCTGTTCAGGACAATGCTGCAAGGATTTAGGTGCTTAAGAATCAGAGAATGGCCACCTTGCCACCCTGTAAGAAGTAAATTCACAAAAGCAGCCTGTGTAAGTGACAGTAGCTAAAAAAAAAAAAATCCCACATTTCATGTATTAAACTAAAACTGCAGCAGTCAAAGCTTGGTGGCCACAGCAGAGAAAAAGAAATGTAAAGAAGCCCACAAGTTTCACAGCAGCACATCTAGAAAGCCTCACTTTACAGTAAATTTGAAGGGTGGTGCAAAATGCACCCAATATGTCTGACAGCAATCAGCAAGACAGGCCCAGGACAGCTCTGTGTGATTATTTGAGGTGGGCCACACCTCAGTGCTGACTGCAAACCCCACAGCACTGGCTCCACAGCCAGTCATGATAATTCATATCGACATCCCTGTTTTGCTAAGCACCAAAAATGCTTCAGTTCTGTCATAGCAGAGCAAGCAAGGTAACAGCCCTGAGGCTGCACTGTGCTGGCATGTTAGGTTCAGCTAGGGAGGAGAAAACAACCACTGCCTGAAGTCATTCTTCAGGAAGCAGCAGATGAGCTACACAAGCAACCAGCTCCTCTTCCTAAAGCCACTACCTCTAGAGAGGAAGCAACACCAGGACAGAGAGGAGCCAGCAATGGTGCTTGCAAGGCCAATTCATTTCACAGAGAAGCATGAATATTGTTAATGCTGAAAGAGTCGCAGCAGCCTTGGAGAGAAACCCACCGCACAGGACACTTTGTTTCCTTTTAGTCTGCGTTCCTTACTGTTTTTCGTTACAGCCACCTTCTGAAAATCAAGGTATAAATCAAAATGAGAAACCTAGGATTACTTACTGCTGAAGTTTCACAACTTAACAAACATTTTAGAGCAGTTAGTAAGGATTATTTTCTGTGCGTCTAAGTAGTTTTTAAAACCAAGATAGTGTCCTGGGACGTGCTTCCTACACCTAAGGCTGTTGGCAGAGCTGGTTTGTCAGACCCTCTTTATTTCCATTTCTCTAATGCAAAGATTCACTAGCACGTGAAACCCATTTATTGCCCAAATCACATCAAAGACCTACCATTTCCCCAGGCTGTGGTGCACATTCTGTTAGGCATTTGGACTACAATTAGACAAAAAAAGAATCCTTAAAGTCATCATGTCAGCAATGGCAGGCATCTACACAATGAAACAGAGCTTTAAGCAAAAGGGAGAAGCCCAAGGAGTTTATGAGCACTGTAAGTATCAAAAGGGGAGCTTCAAGGTTTACCTGACTCATCAGCCTGAGCAGCTACAGAATTTTTAAATCATTTCCAAACAAGTATCCACTTAGCTGTATTAATCTGTTGATCTCTGACATAGCATCTAATGCTGGGACAGGCTCCCCAGGGAGATGGTTGAATCACCACCATCCCTAGAGGCGTTTAAAAGACAGAGATGTGGTGCTGAGGGATGTGGTTTAGCACCAGATTTGGTACAGTTAGATAATAGTTGGACTTGATCTAAAAGGTCTTTTCCAACCAAAATTATTCTATGATCTGAATCATGATGAGAACAGCCATCCAGACCCTGCAGCTCACAAAATCTTTCCAGGGGAGTTTAATAGAGACATTCTCTGATTTAGTTGGAATTTAAGACCAGCCCTTACTCAACAGTGTAACTCTACAGAGTGGCAGAGCTCCAATGCTAGACAGGAACTTTGAGAAGCTGCTGCTGCCATGCATCAGCAATCTCCAGTGGTCAAACTGTAGTTTCTGAGCTCTGGGGAATCCTCTCAGAACAATAAAAAGGAACCACAAGAAATGAGATTTTACAGAAGTTATTCAGGAAGGAAGAGAGTTAGCCAGAATACTGCAGACTCTTCCTTCCCAGGCAAAATGAGACCAAAGGGCTTTTTATTGGTGATTCCCCAGGCTGTAGAACACAACGGTGCATTTTCCTAGTTCCTGGCTCCCCAGAAGAGCTACGACAACTCTGCCTGACTGGACTCACAGGCCAGCAATGCCAGGAGAGCAAAAAACAACTTTCATTGAATTTATAAGCAAGTACCAGGGAAAACACCACAGCAACCTTTTGGTCAGTGGAGGGCAGGCTGCAGAGGCAAATGCTCTGCTTTGTTCAAGTTTAGCTTTTGCTGTAGTTCTAGTCCAGTGCCTGCACCACAGGCCTGTTCATGGGCTGAACTGCAATATGTGGGCACACCAGGAACTGCACATCTCTACAGCAGTCCTGACAGGGTTTGAGAACAATCTCAGTTTCTCTTCTGTTGGGTCAGTCAGATGCAACTGAGCCTACTTTGAATGAAGGGACGATTCAGTGGGAGAAAACTGTGATGTCCTTTTGCATCAAATCTAGCTCAGGTGAGCAGTGGGATTTAAAGTGAGTGAGGGATAACATCATATCACAGCCCATGTTTGAACTCACAGTAGGAAAAAATCCCCATGTTACCTATATTGATGCCTAAAGAGTAATAGAAAAAAAACCTGAAAGATTCTGACAAAGGCCAAGCCTAGTTTTAGTAATGTGAGTGCCTGATTTTAATATTGAGGTTATGCTCTCAAGGAAACTACCCTCTGTAAGAGCAAGCAGTCAACTTTCCACTGAAGGATGGCAAAAATAATCAGTACTTCAGCTAAAATGTTACAAAAAGCAGGTGCACGACCTCAGATGAGAAGCAATTCTCAAGTACTCTCTGAAATTACAAATACTCCTACACACTCTTGCTCTCCCAGTTCGCTACCCTAGAGCTAGTGAGGATTTCTAATCAGTTAGTTTCTTCAGGAAACAAAACAAAAGTATTACAAATGGCCAAGTGTTGCAAAGTGACATCAATCGGAAGCACTTGTGCACTATAAGCACAACGATTTCTCCACTTGGCACAGGAAGCCCTTCAAGAAACATTCAAATAACACTGATTTAATCTCACAGCTTGCATTTCTGGGCATGCTCAGTTCAGTGATTACAAAAAACAAGTGAAGAAAAAAAAACCAAAACAACAAAACAGTCCATCTCTATTCATCAGCAGGCTAACTTTTTTCCCCTTCAGAAAAGGAACAGTGATTTTTGCGTCCAGCAGGCACATTCCTCCACTTCAGCATCAGCAGCAAGAGATCCTCCTTGCCTGCTCATCAGGATTTAATGTGTTACAAACATACTTCGACACCACAAGTGCATGCATGAAGCAGAAGCCTTGATGTTAGCCTCAGTGACTGAGCTCTGCAGGCAGTTCAGGCCCGTGCTGTTCACTCACAGGCAGCTCAAACAAAACAGAGGCAGAGTTAAGGTCATCGGCCACCTCCCGTGGCTGCTACAAGACTATTTCCATCACTGCATTTTAGTGGCTTTGCCCAAATGCCAAGTGTTTACACAACAAGCAAAAGTGCTTCTGCCACTCACCATTAAGGTTTTTCCTGATATTCTTAATTTCATTACTCTTACTTCAAGCCCTTGTTCCACACTAAATTCTTCCTCCTCCTGCCACAAAGCTTGTTTAGCCATTAACTACCCTACAGAGGGAGAGGTGTTTAACCTGTTGGACAAGCGATTCAGGGTCAGACACAAGCGACTGTTTATGGTTCTACCCGTTATACCCGAGAAGCAAACAACTTCATCCCAGCAAGTCTGACTCCTGGCAAAACACCAGTGCAGGAACCGAGAACATTTCTCATTTCAGCAAATTCCTTCATGATAAACACCATGGCTGTCTGAGAGTTTTCAATGTCACTGACTATCCACCAATTACTTGTGAAGTGTACAGGTTAAAAGAGTCTCCCTCTCAAAAGGAATGGTGTGACACAGAGTTTTGTAGCATTATGAATGTAAATAGACATTTGAGACCATTACTGTATGGCAGAAGAGATGTTGCTCACAGACACTGAGCACAAACTATAGTTAACAGTTGACTATAACTTAATAATTTACAGTTATTCACTGCAGTCAGCCTTCAGAGCGAAAGAGGCTGTATAAAAGCCAACTAGGGTATTTCAAAACCCTTAGAAGAAATCCACTTCTGTACCTTTTGGGGACACAAACCTGGAAAGAGCTGCTGCTCTGCAGTCTCTTTTCCATGAACATTTTACAGCAGAACCACACTGCTAGTTATAAAATGCAGAAAGTGACTTTTTGGATGATTCATACAGGCAACAGTTCAGGAAATCTGGCAGCAGCTTGGAAATCAGTAGGTTTTAAAGCAAGAATCCTCCTAGCTAACAGACTGCACCCTTCCAGAACACCTGTCATGTGAGTGAGGAGAAGATAAGAGAATTTATCCCACCTCCAGCAACAGATTTAGGTAAACAGAAGCAGAAACAAAATAGTTCGAGTTCAAGTGTTTCAGCCATGACTGAGTCCTGTTTCACCTGCCAAGCTCTAGCAGAACATTTCTAAACATCAGATAAGCACCATCGCCTGCAGCAGGCACTCTGTGTATCACATCAGTTGGAGCTGGAACGCTTTTTGACTTTCTACCACAAATAATCACATTACTAAAAGCAAAGCTGGAAGAGTAGATGGCCTGGCAGTGACACAGGCACTTGTAATCCACTCCAGTCATCTCTGTGGTGCTGGAGAGGTTACCCCTCGTTTCAGACAGCAAAATACAAGTGGCAGCAAAGGTTCTTCTTGTGTCTTCACTTGGGTACTACATGCCAGTATCTGAAATGCATTAACAGAAATCTTCAGGCCACAGATAACTGGATTCAGTGAAAAACATGCTGATTTCCAAACCACATGCTCCGGATTTCAATCTGAAGTACAGAACAGAGTCAAGCCTCAGGAGCTTAGACACAGAGCAAAAAGAAAAAGCAGCATTGTCATGAACTACTCTTCAAGAACAACATTTCACAGAATAAAATATTCCAAGTGTTACTTAAATGCAGCACGAAAGGAGACCCAACGTGCCTGAGAAAGTTCTCACCTCGGTGTCCCAAGAGTCCTGAAAGACAGCACTCCTAGCCTTATGTTTTGTTTGGGGACCGGGACTGTCATCTTCCTCTCCATTCCGTCTCCGCTTTCTGAAGGAAGTTCAGGGGGAAAAAAAGAGAAAAAAAAATGTTATCAGCTTACTGATACACCTTCTGTTTTGTTCTATGAAGGTGAAAAAAAAAAAAAAAAAAGCCAGGAAAACTCAATAAATTAATGATGCATCTAAATCTCTGATGTGCTGTGGGCTTTCACACTCTCTTTTGAGCTGTTCCCAGAATCAAGAGGAAACGATCACATTTCTCACCAAGCAGCCAGGCTGATGTGTTTGTACCAGTTTAAGGGACATGGGCTCAAATCTGGTGTTAAAACCAGCATTGAGCATCTCTCTAAATAAAGTCATTTGACAATTCTCAGCCTTGCAACTGCTCTCAGTACTCAGGCACATCTAAAAATAAGCCTGGGACTTTGAATGACGTCTGACAGGCTGAGAAAAGCAGCCAGGAAGAGCAGCAGTGACCACACTTGCAATAAATACCCAATTAGGCTCATCTTGCTTACATGAGTCTGCACTTCGCGCCTACGAGGACTTTCTTTAGTCTGTCTGCTTTGACAGCATTTGAAGTCAAGGCACATTCCTAAGCAACATTGTTTTCCACGTGGAAAGGATGTTTTCTCAGAAAACATCTCACGGAAGACAAATTCTTCCCCATTTCTGACGTATTCACCATCTTTATTTGGCATCAAAGCTGCCTCACAGCAGCAACCGAGAATTCCTGTGAACCAGCTTCTCTCAGTGTCTGCAGAATTTTATTACTGATAGACTAAATAACACTAAATGCTAAAATACAAACTCCGCAGGTCAACCTGGACCTCAGCAGGCTGAGTGCTATGCGAAATATCAGAGGGAGCTGGTTTGGTGCCTAAAACTTACTATGTATTTCAATGAATTAAAATAGAGGCAAGTGTAGTATTTATAACTCAATTTTTTTCTTGCAAAGAAGCTTCTGCAGCAGACTCGGCTTGGTCCCTGTCTTCAAACCAGGAGCTGCCTCCTTACTCTACCACCCCTGGGATCCCCACAACGTTCTCAAGGACTGCACGTCCACTACAGTCCATCTGCTCCTCTCTATCCTAGGGCCACCCTTTTCAGAAGAGACATTCCCCATCTCGCTCCACGATTGCGTCGCCTTTGGATCTCTCCTTTTCCTAATGCTTGCAGTGCAGAAGCAAACAACACCTCCACTGCTACAGCCTGCCCTGCTGCCTCACAGCCCCGGGTAAACACAGCCCAGTTCCTACACACTCCACGTCCGTGTCCCCCTCCCAAATCCTGATCTTCCGCCTAGATAGAACCTACCTCGACCCCTTCCCCACCAAGCCGAGAATTACCCCTCCAGCACACCACGAGCCCCGCTACATCCTCTTCGTTCTCGTGAACGCCGTTTGATCTCATGAACGCTCCCCGGCTACACCTTCAACGTTCACCGCCGCCGCACTCCCGGCTCCATTTTAACCCCCTTCAGAGATCAAGAGATGGCTCCCCACTTTCCCCTTCCCTCTACAACTCACAGCCCCCCGCCTGTTACTCAAGCCAACCCTTCTGGGGCACTATAAGCCACCACCCACCGCCCTCACTCCCTTCTCCTGCCCGTCAGCCCGCAGCCCCCGGTCACACGCACACACTCCCAAGTTCGAAACCTCCTACCCAGGCTGTCCCCAGAGGCCGAGCCCTCATCCTTCACGGCAGGTTCCCCCACAACCGCCGCCTCCCCTCAGGCCGCGACCCCTCCCCCACAGCGCCTCGACACCCACCTCTGTCTGGAGCCCCGCTCACTCGGCAGTGGTTGCCGGCAGAACATGCTGAGCTGAGCTGAGCTGAGCTCTTGGACGCTGGATAAAGCGAAGCAAGAGGCTGCGACGCAGCGCGTTAAGGCCTGGCGCGACACAACCCACCGCCCACCGCAGAAGAGAAACGACCCACTGGACTCCAACCACCGCGTCCGGGGTCTCCAACCTCTGCGCCTGCGTAACAATCTCCTCGCGTCGGGCACGCCCTCCGTGCGTCACAACGTGCGCCGGGGCGGGAAGGGCGCGCATGCGTACCCTGCACGGGCCAGGACCCCTACATGCACATATTGGGGGTGGCTACGGCTGTGCCTGACGGAAAAGCGTCCCGGGGAGGGCGGGGCGTTGCTACCATGGCCGCGGCGGCGCCGCCCGGCCAGGAGCTGTGTCCGCACTGCCACAGGCCCTTCAAGCGGCTCCGCGCCCACCTCCCGCACTGCAAGGCCGCGCCGAAACCAGCCCCCGCCAGCGCGCCGGGGCCGAGGTCAAGCCCAGGCCTAGCCCAAGGCCCGGCGGCCACCACCGCCCCGGGGTCAAGTTCAGGCCTAGGCCAAAGCACCAGACCGGGAGCCGCCGCCGAGTCGGCGGCAGGCAGCAGGCCGCGGGTAGGAGCGGCCGGTAAGAGCAGCAAGCAGCCGCCGACCCCCATTGTAGGGCAGGGGCTGCCCAGTGCGGCCCCCAAGAAAGCGGCTGCGGCGGGATGCACGGAGCCTGCTGCGGCGGCCCGGGAGGGGAAGAAAGCCGCCACGGACCAGGGCGGAGCGTTCAGCCCCGGACTTCGTCGCCAGCCCGACGGACGCCGCGCAGAGCAGAAGGTGGAGCCCACGGTGCAGGACGTAGCCAAGTCACTTGATTTGCTCCCTGAGGAGGTGAAAGATCTACCCGAAAAGCTGAGTAATGGAGTGGAAATAGTAATAGAGAAGCACCGCGCCAGGGTGATCAGGGAGAAGAGCGGTTCCAGGAGCAAGGGCGCTTCCACAGGAAGCCACGGCTCGCCTGTGGAAAGGCCAGCACCAGGCGGCACAGCTAGCCGTGCTGACACAGCACAGCCTGGCCTGCAGGAGGGAAGAGCCGTGGGAGAAACCCCAAACACAGAGACGCGCGGCCTTGGAGCTGCGGAGAACACGTCTGCGACCTCAAAGGGAGAAAAAGGCAGTATCTTAAAGGCTGCAAAAGTACCCCTGCTTCGAGATCCCCCTGAAGCTGACTGCAGAAGTTGCCTCCTGCCAAACGAGGTCACCGGGGCTATAGACAAAACCATGACAGAAGAGAAGCAGATGTATGTAGAAGCTGGTGTGGAATATAAAGCCCCTTTTTCTGCTTTGCATACCAAGAACCTCCATCTGTCAGTGATAGGAGATTTCAGAGGTCATGAGGAAGGGGCATCCAAAAATTACCTAACCAGCATACAAAAGCTTCCAGAGAGTAAGAAGCAGATGGCTGCCGTTTCCCAGCCCATCCTGAATGAGAGGAGGGACACCGAGCTGGCACTGCACCAGTTCTTGCTCCACACCTCCAAAAGCCAGCCCATCTGTCCATCCCAGACCTCTAACAGGAGCACGCCAGCAGGTGCTGTGGGCTTGGAGTGGTTTCCAGACTTATATCCTAATTATCATGGGCTGAATATTATTCCAGGGAAGCATTTCCAAGAAGATGTGGGGATCACAACAAAAACACCAACCATCGATTTCTCGGAGAGACAGCAAGGTAATGTGAGAAACAAAAGTCTCTGCTGCTGAGATTTACTGCTCTGTCAGGCTCAGCTATCCAGTGAATAGCAGAGAAGCAGTAGGAAGTGCTGGGCTTGTCCAGAAAGGGAGTGAGAAATGATCCAAAGAGGTTAACTGATCACCCCTCCAGGCTGCAAAACCAGTGCTTTGTTTTTATTTAGGTTTGAGTCAGGCCCTGGCATGTTGGGGCTGGTGGAGCCAACTCACTCTGTGGTGGAGATGATTCGTTCTTCCTTTCCAAGCAGCCAGTGCTAAGTCCAAGTTGCTTTCAGCCATGTCTGATTTCAGCTGTGTGCTCTCCACCTAGCACAGGGAGCTCAAGCACCATGCATGTTGTCCTCATTTTCCCACCTTTGGCCACTCTGACTTCTCATCACACAGGTCCCCTTTCAGAACAGCGTCTGATGGACGTGAGGCTGGGGCACCTTCCCATGTGGTTGGCCATCTGTGACTTTTCCCCTCAGGGGCTGCTTGGAGGAGTGCAGAAAGGTGAGACTGAATTTCTGGCTCTTGCAGCAGATTTGTCCCACTTAGCTGATTTACTTACTGCAGCCTGGTCCAAGTGACCAGTCCAGATCTTTATAGAGGAGTAAATCACAGTATCACAATTGTTTTGCTTGGAAGAGACCTTTTAAGGTCAAGTCCAACCACTAACCCAGCACTGCTAGGTCATCACTAAACCATGTTCCTCAGTACCACATCTACACAGCTTTTCAGTGCCTCCAGGGGCAGGGACTGCACTGCTGCCCTGGGCAGCCTGTTCAGGGCTCGACAATCCTTTTGGGGAAGAAATTGTTCCAAATGCCCAACCTAAACCTTCCCTGGCACAAGGCTGTTTGCTTTTGTCCTGGCACTTGTTTCTTGGGAGAAGAACCACCTGGCTCCAGCCTCCTTTCAGGGAGTTGCAGAGAGCCACAAGATCTCCCCTGAGCCTCCTTTTCTCCAGGCTGAACAACCCCAGATCCCTCACCTGCTCCTTGCGAGACTTGTGCCCTAGACCTTCCACCAACTTTTTTTTCCCTTCTTTGGGCACAAAGACACAACAGACCCAACCATTTGTTGAAAGTTAGATAGAACCCAATACACTCTTCAAACCTGCACATGATTTAACCCTTGGTTTCTGTTCCAACAGCCTGGAGCAGCTATTACAACAAGTACATCAACGTGAAGAGGGGTGGCCCAGCAGGGATCTCCATGCTGCTGGCTGGATACTGCCTCCTCAGCTATGGCTGGAACTATCAGCACATCAGTAAGATTTCCTTCTTGGTATCCATGTTATTTCAGGCAATTCCCCCTCCTGCAGCAGGCAGAAAGCTTTATTTGCTGTTCACATTAATTCAAGCACTGAAATGAGTCAGATCCTTGACAGTTAAGACTAATCTCAGAGCACAGAGTGCAGCATTCTGACCTGACTGAGGAATTTAGCTAATCAAGGTGGTGATAACAGTTGCTAATTCACTGGCATGTCCCTGGAGAGCACTAAGAAGAGTCAGAAGCACTTTTAAATCTTGCCCAGAGCAAAGGGAAGAGCTTCTCCAACACCCCACACCCATTCCTTGGGTTTACTCCTACCTGACAAGGAGTTTAGTGGTGGTTGTGTAGTTTTTTCTGGAGAACTTGGCCTTATGCAGCTCCACAGCACAGAGGAGACTGCAGTCATTCTGCTCTTCAGTGCTGGGCAGAGCACTCTCATGAAACCCCCAAGCACAGCAGCATGCTGACACTGCTGGGTTTGCTTTCTCCTGGTTTCTCTAGGGGCTCATCGCTGGCGGAAGTACCACTGAGGAGGTTGGAGCAGATGATTTGCCTGGGAGCCAGCAGAAGTACTCAGAACCAGTGTCCACATGGGGACTCAAACCAGCAGAGGCCAAATTATCAGAGACAGTTCTTTTTGGTCATTGAGGAGGCTGCTCTTTGGTGACCCTCCTGCAGACAGAGGAGTGACAGTGACAGCCTGTGGTCACTGTGCTGTGCTTCAGGCAGCATTTAAGTACTGAGAGTGTTAGAGCTGCCCCTCAGGGGTCTGTATGCAGTAGAGCTCCTGTAGTCCACAGAAACCCACATATGGGACACCAGACACAGGGCAACATGGCCTAAGAGGAATTGACATGTAATTGGAGTGTTTGACAGCAGATGGGTTCCAACAGGGTGGGCTTCAGCCAGAAGAATCCCTTCAAGTTGGCAGAGTTGTGCCCATCTTTACTTACCTCACTCCACAGCAAGATGGATGGTGTTTGCAGAATGGGCCCTGCAGGACTCTTCCACTGACAGCCCCCAGCAGCTGTCAGCACAGCACTGTTGGAACTGGCCAGGCTCTGAAGCAGCACCTTGGTGAAGACATGAAAGCAGCAGCATTCCAACTGCAGCACCCTAGTTCTGGAGAAGGAAAATCCATTGGATTAGCTGCTGTGCCCACAGGGCAAACCAATGTAACATCAGACAAACCAGGACAGTTAGGAGAGAGCTAGTTGTAGCCTGCCATCAGCAGACATGTCTGGAAAAGGATTGGTCATGCTACAGGCATGAAGGGTGAAATAACATGCCAAGAAAAAACCCCAACTTGAACCCTTCGTTGAAAATAATTCTGTGTCAGAGGTGTTTCATCAAAATCTCCTCTCAGCAGCAATAAAAAAAAAGACTTTGTGAATTTTCTTCCCCTCTTTGCTGCTGTCTGCTCTCACACATGGTGTTTCTTGCCCCCTTCAGAGGGTATCAGCCCACCCACACCCTCATCTGCCCAGGACCCACCAGTAAGCTGCTTTCACAACCCTTCAAATAGTCATGGCTCTTGGTGCCCCAGTCCACCTGTGTGGGAGGGAGCAGAGGTGGAAAGCCCAATTTTAGTTGGGTTGGGGGAGCTGTTGTTTCCCTGCTGCTTGTGCAGAGAGCTTAGAGAGGCTGTGCTGAGCAAAGCCAACTGGCTTTTCTGGTCCCACAAGTGCCCTAGCAGCAGTCTCGCTGGCTCCATGGTGCTTTTTGGTCTCGTCTTTCCATGGTCCATGCAGGAGCACTCAGGTCACTTTCCCAGCAGCATTTCCAGCTGAGTCTTCCCACACTGGTGCAGTGACCTTTCTGACTGCACTGGGAGAACAGGGAGAGGCAGGCATCAGTTTTGTGCTGGATCGACTCAGGGCCATGTTAGCACACTTTCCATTTTCACATCATGTCCCAGCAACTGGGCTAATAAAGCCTGGTTCCAGCACAACTCCCACACATGAGCAGCATCCCAAGAACCCCACCTGACACAAACCTCTGGCCTGAAAGGGACAAGGGCAGCTCACTGCTCTCCAGGGCTGTTCACTGCATTCCAAGTGGTTTTTTACCACCAGAGTACCTATTTCTTACTCTGCAGCCAGATTATTTCAACCCCATACAGCCTCCTTCTGCAGCAGTTCACACGCCAGCTGCCAAAGGGGGCAGGCTCCAGCACCCAGAAACAGCCCAGGGGGAAGATAAAACATCCAGAGCCAAGGAAGCAGTTTGGAGAGCACTGTAGGAGTCCCTGTGCCACATGTTGCCTCTTGCCATAGCACTTTACCCTCTCTCCAGTGCAAGACCATTGCTCCAAGCCCTCACATTCTCACCTTGAAGCAGGTTCTGTGGGCCTGAGGGGCATCTACTAGTGTCACACAGATGTGCTGCCAGGTGCTGGGTAGCACCATTGGCTGATGGAGGGGCTTCTATGGGTGGCACATCCTTGCATCCATTCTCTGCAGCAGCCAGGTCCAGCTGTACCAGCTCCCAGGGACAGCCAGCTCCCTAGGAGGACATGGGGCAGGAGCTGGCAGCTCCTGTCCCACAAGAGCCAAGGCAGAAACAAGAGCTGTGGGGCAGAAGCAGCTGATGCATCACCCTGATAGGCAGAGCAAAACATGCTTCAGCTCAAGAAAATGCCACAGGCCCTTACCTGCATCGCCTTGGATGGATCCATGCTGCTTCTCATCACCCTACCCTTGAGGCTGGAGAGGAGCAGAGGGACCAGGAAGGTAATGCTGGGACACAGCAGGCAGCACCCCCAGATCCCACCACAGCTCCCACAGCCTTTCAGGTCTGCTCTGGGGCTGAGGCAGCAGATGCAGGGATCTCCATGGAGAGCAGGGCTGTCCTCTGCCCACCCACTCCAAACCCTGTGGTCACCAGGCACGTTGAACATGGGGAGAGACCAAAGGAGTTCAGTTAGCTCAGGCCAGGACTCAAATCACCCTTGTAAGGACAAGGGCCACAGCCACTTCTGCAGCCTGCCCCACAGGGATTTCTGGAGCCCAGCTTTCCCCAGCAGCCCCATTCCCCTTCAGCTCTTTGGGGTCTTTGCTGCCCCAGGCCTCCACTGGGCACCCAGTCCCACCCTAGATGGCCCACTCTAGTTCACCTCACCCTGAATTTGTTACCTCAGAAGTGCCATGAGATTGGGCCAGCAATGGACTCTGGACCCTCTATCTCCCATGGCTAGGGGCCATAGGCAGCCCCAGCTCAGCCCGGCTCACCCCAGCACCCCTCCTGGCAGCTCACTGTGCCTGCAGAAACCAGAGTCATACCAGGGACAGCCTATGGTGCTGGTGGTGGCCTCGAGGTGCAGGAAGGGACAGTCCTTGTTGCTGCACTCACCTGCTGGAGCAAGGGATGGGACAATGTGCACTTAATCCACAAAGTGAAAACTGCTCAAGGGTGGGCCGGATGGGAGGAACCAAAGTGCCCAGGCTTGGCCGCGAGTGGATGCCAGCGAAGCAACACTTCTTCCCACAGACAGGAGGTGGCATCAGGCACTTGCTCGAGGCCAGACCCGAGGGCCACGGGCGATGGGGTGGGAGAGGCTCCCCGAGGTCCCCACCCTGGTCCTTCAGCTACCAAACTTGGTATAGAAATAGCCCTTGGGCACGTTGGCCACATCGTGCTGGTGCAGGAAGTCACACCCAGCACCCTTCTTGCAGAGCCCATGCAGATGGTGCTTGCACACCACCCACCATCTTCTCCCTGTCAACACGTCAGAAAGGGCACCACGCTGACACAGCCTTCCCATGCCCCACAGCCCCCAGCAGCCTCTCCAGTCCTTGGTGCACCAGGAACCCCCAGCACCCGTCAGCATGTTGGCCCAGGACATGCCAGCAGAAGCTTTTTCAGGGCATACAGAAACTTTACAGAACTCACTGGGAGCACAGGGCTTAAACCCCAGGCATTGCCAAGGTCTGGGTGTCCTGGAGATGTTCAAGCAATCCCCAGGACCCATTTTGGGCCAAACCTGCCAACCCACTGGCTGTAGGGCGTGGAGCAATCTGCCATGGACACAGGCTGGCCGCAGAGCAGAGAGGCCCATCTGGCTCCTTGGTGTCCACAGGATCATACAGGGTGGGACTGGTCCAATTCCAGCATTCAGCCTTGGTGCACAGCCCTTGATGGAAGAGTTTGTGGAGGGCCAGGGCCAGCCCCAGCTTCATGGGGGAAAGCAGGGCAGGGAGTGCTTGACCCACCACCCTCAACGCTAGGACCACTGTGCCATCAAAAGCATCTCAGCCCTCTCTGCTGGCATCTCCCACAACTCCATGCCAGCTGCATCTGTGAAGGAGCAATGCCCAGAGGCAGCCACCTAGGTTCCTCAGGCCAGGGAGGAGGCAAGATCAGAGGTATTCCAGCATCCTAGTGAGAGCAACGAGAGCCAGAAGCACCAGCAAGGAGAACCCCAGCACCTCCTGCACCCCTTTAACCCTCCAAAGATGCCACAGTACTCTGTCTCAAACTTACTGCCCACACTCGGGAGTGGCAGGGATTGAGCTCCTTGCTACTCCTCTGCATCAGCCTGAGCCGAGCCTGATCTTCTCCATACCAGCCACCATCTCCTGCATCACTCCTTCACCTCCAGCTCAGTCCAGGCAGGGAGCACAGCAGCAAAGGAGCTGGTAGCAAAGCTGTCTGAGGACAGCACAGGCCCCCTAAGGGTGCACCACATTCTTCAGGACACTGCAGCCAGCCTGAGCCCTAACAGTGCTCAGAAACCATCCTCCCAGAGCCAGGCAGCACCCCAGAGTGCTGCATTTAAAGAGTGAAGCTGCTCACATCTGATCTCCATTTGCAGCCATGATTGCCTGGTGCTGCCGCCCAGCTGCAGGGAGCTCAGCCCTGAGTCCCCATTGCCATTACCCACCCCCACCCCCCCCCCCCACCCCCCCCTCCCCCNNNATTACCTCTCTGTACCGACATCTGCTTCTCCTCCAGCCCCGGTTCTGGGGCACAGCACTGGCCTGAGCCTCCCTGGTGCATCACCAGGGGCTTTGGGGCTAGCTGTGAGCTGGGTTAGCTCCTTCACACCAGGGCTGCTGCTCAGCCTTCAACTGAGCCCAGAGCAGCCTGAGTGCTGTAAGGAAATGCTCAGGTAACAGGGCCTGGATCCTCTGTGAGGGGTGTTGAGTGCTTGGAGCATTGCTGGGTGCAGAGCAGCACCGGCAGCACACCACCAGTCCTGCTCTCCAGCGCCTGGTGGCTGCCAGGACAGAACAATGTCCTCAGGGTCCTGGTCAGGTCACACCTCCTGTTGTAGAGTCATAAAACTGCCTGCTTGGGAAAGACCTTAAGGTCATCGAGTCCAACCATAACCTAACGTCTCCCTGTGCACAACTGTTAGACCATGTCCCTAAGCAGCTCATTCAGATGTCTTTTAAACACCTCTAGGGATGGTGGCTCCACCTCCTCCCTGAGCAGCCTGTGCCAGTGCCCAATGACCCTTTCGGTAAAGAATCTTTTCCTAGCATCCAATCTAAACCTGCCCTGACACAACTTGAGGCTATTTCCTCTCATTCTATGATTTATTACCTGGGAGAAGAGGCCAGCCCCTACCTTCTCTCAGGGAGTTGTAGGGCAAGGTCTCTCCTCATGCTCCTTTCCTCCAGGCTGAGCAACCTCAGGTGCACCTCACAGGACTTGTGTTCGAGATCTCTCACCATCCTCATTGCCATTGCCCTTCTCTGGACACACTCCAGCACCTCAGTGTCCTTGTAGTGAGGGGCCCAAAACTGAACCCAATACTCAAGGTGCAGCCTCACCAGTGCTGAGTACCAGGGGTAAGATCACATCCCTGGTCCTACTGACCACATTATTTGTGATCTAGGCCAGGATGCTTTTGGCCTTCTTGGCCACCTGAGCACCCTGATGGATCCCATTCAGACAGCTGTTGTTGACCAGGACCCCCAGATCCTTCTCTGCCAAGTAACTTGCCAGCCACTCTGCCCCAAGCCTGTAGCATTGCCCGGGGCTGTTGTGACCAAAGCGAGGTACCCAGCACTTGCCATATTCCCTTGACAAACCCCTTCAGCCTTTGCTGCTGGGCTGGGGGCTTGCACACATGCCAGGCTGTAGCAGCATGTGCCAGGCATGACTGCTTCCTGGGACCCATGCAGAAATGACCACACAGCCCCCTGGGTTTAGCCTGATGCTCCATCCCTCCTTCATCACACAGCTCCCAGGGCCACACACATCCCTGGCACACGCCCGGAGCGACATGGCCTGACACATCGGGCATGGAGACCTGCTCCCATTCTGTCACTAGCTATAAATGCACTGGACCAGTGCTGCTGGAGCACTGCCTGCGGGTGCTGCAGCACAGGGTGCTGTGCACCCACCCAGCACCAAGCAGTTGTGTCAGCTGCATCACACACACACACGCCCCATGTCCCACACTGAGGAGATGGAGAGTTCTGGGGAGGCTGTGGGTGCAGCCCAGCCAATCTGCCATCCCCACTAGCCTAGGACCCATTGTGCTAGCTCTGTGCTTGCTTGCTCACGGTGTGCCAGGGCCATCGAGTGTGGCCGTGTCCCGTGCCTGCTCAACGAGCCAGTGGATGCTTTCTGCCCCGTCGGCTCGCGGCAGCACAGTGCTGCCAACAGGGATG
Organism: Semnornis frantzii; assembly: GCA_013399775.1. Taxonomy (NCBI): domain Eukaryota; kingdom Metazoa; phylum Chordata; class Aves; order Piciformes; family Ramphastidae; genus Semnornis; species Semnornis frantzii. The sequence goes on along the minus strand of VWYK01056778.1, from coordinate 3,763 downwards.
CCGGAGCCGACAGGCGTCACAAAGATAGCCATTGCCAAGTGATGCTCGCAGGCAGCCAGGGCTGGGTCACCCCAGGGCCTCTCCCCTCCCCACGGCACCAGCGAGGCCTCAGGGAGTGAGGTGGTTCTAGGAGAGGGTACAAAACTCTGTGACCTGATCTGCCCCATTGCTTTACATGAAGGCATCCCTAAGGGACAAGAAGATTCGGGTCCCCCCAGAGCAGCCTGGTGACCTCCCAGGAGGCAGGGACCAGAACCATCAGCTCAGGGGATGGGTACTAAGCACAGGGGCAGCATCCCTAGAACCCTGGCACAGGGTTGGGAGGCTGTGCAGCAGTGACCAGGGCAGAAGCAGCCCAGTGAGCTCAGAGCCACAAGCTGCAGCTGCTGTTGTTCTCCCTGTCCCAGACAATAGCTCAATGTCCCATGCCACAGGCTGCTGTGTCGGGCCTGGCACACGCACAGGACCCCATTGTGTCCCCACTTTGGCACAGCACTCGCCTGCTTCTAATGGTTTCACCAGGGGAGCTCTTTCCAGGACAGGGGCACCCAGCCCCTTCTACAGCCAGATGCTGGAGTGGCCAGATCCTTTCCTCTCCTTCCATCACCAGTGATGAGAGCTTGGACAGCGCTCCCAGAAGAGCCATGTTCTCTCTCTCTCTTTGAGGAATGGCTCTGGAGTTGCTCCCAGAGCTTCATTCCACCACAGCCCAGCTCCATCAGTGGTGCTTGGGAGCAGATGCAGCCCCAGCCCTGACAGAGCCCAGCTTGCACCAGAGGCTGAGCTGTGGGATGGGAAGAGACCTGCTCTGCTTGCCATGCCTGAAGCCAAAACACCCCCACAGGGCTGGGAGCACCCAGGACAATCCCAGCTCTGGCCCCCAGCCCATGGGAGTGGGGACAGCCAGTCCTGCCCCACCATTACCTTCCCCTCCTCCCTGGTTGGCAGGGAATAGGGCTGCAGGGAGGAGAGCAGCATCTTGGCAGGGCTGTCCCTTGGCAGGAACCAGCCTGGCCGGAGGGTAGCAGCCCCGAGCCAGATCCGGACAGCAGGAGCTTGCCTGCTTCCTCCCGCCGCAGGCAGCCCCACGCGATGGACAGCAGAGAAAGTGTGGCCACTGCAGGTGCTGAAATGCCAGGCAGGGGACTGGCCACTGGGCAGGACACCAGCCAGGGCATGCCAGCAAGACAGGGTCTGGGGGTAATGACAGCACAGAGAAAGCCAGTGCCCACCTGTGCAGCAGGCTGCAAACAAATTCCCAAATCTCACCCCCCAGGAAGTGATGCCTCTGTTCTCACTACCTTTTCCTTTTATTCTTTGCATTTGTAAATACATGGTATAAAACCCTCCTCTGCCACCCACCTGCACCAGGCCAGTGTTGGCACTGCCCAGGCAGGTGCCACAGTGGTGGCTGCCCAGCACACAGAACATTGGGGCTCACCCTGGCTCACAGCTGGCATTCCTTCCACAGCGGACAGACTCATGCTTCCATCAACATCCCTGTAAGCAGCCAGTGCCAGGGGACACTCCCACAGATCAGACATCTGGGGTGGATCCAAGGGATGAGGAGCGAGCCCCTACCACAGCACAGGGCTGTAGGGTCTTGGTCTGCAGAAAGCCCCCAAGAAACCTGGGAAGCTGGACCTGCCCACAGTCTAGAGCCCATTCTGAGCTCCAGAGCTAAGTCCTTCCCTCCATGAAAACCAAAAGCAAGAGTAAAGAAAGTTAAGTACAAATCAGAGAGCAGTAAAAACCATATGTCAGAAAAAAAAAACAAAAAAAAAACCAAAAAACAAAAAAACACAACAACAAATAATATATTACTAAAGGGGCTAAAAGTTGGAAGCCTCATCTTGTTTGATCCTATATTGCTTTACATGGGCAGAGGGTAGAAAAGAGAAGAGCTAATATCCAAAGTCCAACAGAAAGAACCAAAATCGAGTCTGCTTTCCTCTCCTGGAATGTGCTGGAGCTCTCTGGGGCCCAAAACACCTCAGGGCTGCTGCCAGCCCTAGGAGCAGAACACTGTCCTGCCACAGCATATCCTCCATCAGATGGGGAGAGGGAACAAGTGAGGAGTTGAGTCTCTTCCCCAATGCCACCCATTGCAGCACCAGGGTGTTTGGCTCCGTGTCCAAGCAACCACAAAAGAGAACCAGAGCCCTTGGCTCAGCTGCCTGCCTTTTATACTCTGATCTCATCGTCATCCTCATCGGCAAACGAGAACTCCTTGTCGGGGCGTTTCGTGGGACCTCCTTGCTGGCTCGGTGGCCTGGGGACAGGGCTGCACTCCTCTGTGCCCGAGGTGCAGCTGGACACCGAAGTGCTGTCCCTGGGGCCGCAGCCACCGGTGCCACGAGATGGGCTCTGGGTTGGCACAGCTGCTGGCACTGGGGAGCCAGGCAAGGTGGCACCTGCCTCCTCATCATGGCTGTCCTCTCCCTCAGGGTCTTCATCCTGCTCCCACTGCTCCTTATCCATGATGCTCAGGACGTCTCCAAGCATGGAGGGCCCCAGGTCGATGTGGAAGGACATGATGGACTCGGCATGCTTCATGCCTGCCCCGCTCTTGGCCACCACGACGGGCAGGTCCGTGATGTCCCCGAAGTCGCGTTCATCCAAGCTGGGGCTCAGGGGCCCGGCGGCCGCCCCGTTCGAGCGCTGCTGCTCTTCGGGGCTCATCTCCTCGGGGAGCTTCTTGACAGGGCTGGAGGAGAGGCTCTTGGGCAGCTGCCCCGCACTCCTGTCCACCTCCTTCTCGTTGAGCTGAGGCAGGGAGACAGCGTTCTTCACAAAAAGCGCCGAGTCCCGCAGCGAGCCCAGCATGTCCCGGCGGTCACCTCGCGTCACCGACTGCGAGCGCTTGCTGCTGCGGAAGCGGCGGGAGAGCAGGCTGGGCTTGGAGCCGCCTGGCTCTTCGCACACCTCCGGCCCCGGCTCCCCAGCCTTGCTGGTGAGGAAAGAGGTGTCCCCAAAGGCGTCCCCCGCCCGCCCCACGTGCATGGTGTGGCGGAAGTCCCCCAGGGGCGCGCTGATCATCTCGGCTGTCAGGTCGGCCCGGGAGCGCCGCTTGGAGTGGGCAGAGTTGGATACGAGTTGCTTGAGGATCGGCATTGTTGCGTCGGAGAAGGGTTCTGCTGCGCCCTACCAGGGTGTCCGAGCTGGAGCTGCACGTCCCACGGACCTGGCGGCTGCTCGCACTTGGCGCTCGGCGGCTGGGCTCACACCGGTGTCACAGACAGGTCACTCCTAGGGAATGAGAGGGACGTGGTCAGGCTTTGAAAACACAGATGGACATGGCCCTGCCGACATCACCCCTCGCTCTGCCAGGCTGCAAAACATGGCCTGCCAGCCACTCTGCTCTCCATGACGGTTCTGGAGAAGACAGGTCCCCATTTACCCCCAGGTTCCCCATCCTCCCTAAATAAGCAGATCCTAGACCCCACCCGCAGAGTAGACATGCAGAAAAGACCACAAGACCTGGGCACGGATCTGTTGCAGGATGATTCCCAATCCTCTGCCCCACAGGCATAGAGGGATGCAGCGTACCGTGGGCACCCACCGTTCCCTTCCAGCACTGTCTCAAGCTACCAGAACAGAGCACAACACCACTGGAGCCTGAGAGCCGCACGCCGAGGGGATGCCTGGGATTTTTATTTTTTTTTAATTGGAAGAAAGCAGGGAGGAGCAGACGCCAGGAGGAATTGGAAACAGACGGCAGGAAGTGTGTGAGGAGGGCGCAGAGCCCCCGGGAGGCACCGTC
>VWYK01056777.1:193461-254216 GCA_013399775.1 Semnornis frantzii | reverse complement strand
AAAAAAAAACTNNGGGGGGCCGCCCCCGCCGCCGGGGGGGGGGGGGGGGGGGGGGACACCAGGATGGGGACAGGCAGGCACTCCGCGGGTACTGCTTTGTGTTTGGCAGGATGGGGACACGGGAAAGCAGCCTCGATGATGCCCTTGAAATCCACAAAGCTGTCAAGCTGCTCCTGACTATAACCCTGCCCTGAGCCCATAGGTGGCTGCGCCACCTCACTGTCACTGCTGTAACTCAGGGGTGGTGGCAGAGGTTAAGGAGGGCCCTGACTGACTGGGATGTGGACCACGTTCCTCTTCCCCATGGCCACCACGGTGCCACCGGCTAATCAGTTCAGCCCAGTGCCCACAACCACACAGAAGGGGAGAAGGACAGTGACCACGTCACCATATTCCACACTTCCCCTGGCGTCAGGCAGCCCCAGGTGGTCCAGGGAGAGGCTGCTGGGGAGGAAGGACTCATGGCCGCCCTCTTCCTCCCTTTGGGCACTGCCGGCGACACTCTGGCCCCGTGACACACACGGGGAAAGGACCTACGTCTGTCCTCTGGCCAAGCCTCAGGACAGGGGCCACATCCCTCCCATTTCCCACTCAGTCTCAAGAAGTAGCCAGATGGCTTTGCAGGGTCAATCAAAAGAAAGGCCCAGTCCCACAGCCCATGGGCAGCGATGGCAGCACTGTCCTGGCACAGCCCTGTCCTGTACCCACTCAGGCAGACACCACATGAAATCACAGCGTCTGCCCACAGATCTCAGCACAGCTAGGGAAGGGGTCCTGCCCTCTGCGCCTCCCCAAACTCACCCTGTGGCACCTGTCTGTCCCCCGCCACAGCACTGGGGCCTCAGGTAGGCTGCAGCCAGGCCATTTCCATGCAGGCAGGACGGACTCTGACCCCACATGGGTGCAAAGTCCCAGTGCCCATCCCACCTACACACAGCTTCCATGTGGGGCCAGGCAGCAGAGGCAAGCCCCATGGCATGGAGCTGGCAGCAAGCGACCATGCTCCCCCTCCATCCATGCATGATCCTACTACCCTAGGAAGGTAGAAACATGAACCTCTCTACAACGACCTGAGAGGAGGCTGGAGTGAGGTGGGTCTTGGTCTCTTCTCCCTAGTAACAAGTGATAGAATGAGAGGAAATAGCATCAAATTGTGCCAGGGGAGGCCTAGGTTTGATATTAGGAAAAATTTCTTTACTGTAAGGGTGGTCAGGCATTGGAACAGGCTGCCCAGGGAGGTGGTGGAGTCACCATCCCTGTAGGTGTTCAAAAACCATGCAGACACGGCACTTTGGGACATGGTTTAATGGCCATGGTAGTGTTAGGTCCGAGGTTGGACTCCATGATCTTAAAGGTCTTTTCCAACCAAAACAATTCCATGATTCTGTGACTGCCTTCTGAGCACATGGGGAAAGAGACAGAGCAGCCATACCACTCTCTCTGCACCTCCAAACCAGAAGCTGGGTGAACTTCTTCTCCTGCTCACCCCACCTGAACACAGATGAGGAGTTCACCAGAGCCCAGCTCTCCTGCCCAGGATCTCACACCCACCCAGCAGCGTGTGTGCATGGCACAAACGTGTTCCACTCACGAGGTCTCCTTCCAGCCCAGCATTCCTCCAGCCTTTGGTTTTACATAAAACAAACACTCCCGGCGAGCTCCCCAGCTGGGCCAGGCAACCGTGCTGCTGATTTAGGCCATCTGGGGACTGTCCCTCCCTTGTATTTAGATTTCGGGGCCAAGTTCAGCATTTGTGAGATACTTTGCAAGGCTCGGCAAAGGGGCCACCAGGAGGTTGGAGTGTTACCAGCCTGCTGCGGCAGCCTGGTTGGCCAGCAGCTCTCCATCACCATCACAGCCTCCAAAGAAGCTGTCCTGCCCATAAAGCTTTTTCACAGCGTCCAAAATCCAGCCCACCCCCCTCAATGCTTCACTCCTAGGTCACCCCGAGAGGGGACAGCAGTGTGGTGGGATGCTGCTGCCTGTGTAGCCTGGCTGTCGGCTCCGTCCTCCCTGGGGGGGAGCAGGACACAGAGCCCTTTTCTCCTCTTCTCACTTGGGGAAGAGGAAAGCAGATCCTGTGACATTCCCACCACCGGCACAAAGGAAACCAGGCCAGGGAGGCTTCACTGCTACCTCTCCAGCTACCTACCAGGCAAAGCTGCTCTGTAACTTGAGAGACTTCACAGTCAGGCTGGCAGCCTTGCCTGTCCTGGGGCAGTGAGCCCAGAGCATGGCCAAGTCCCAGCAGGGCTTTGGGGAAAGGGGAGGGGATGGGATCTGCAAATGTGCATTGAGAACAAGAGGGATAAAGTGTCCCAACAGGCCATGTGCTGCTTCCCACATGCCCTCTCAGACCTTTGAGACCATGAGCTCCAGGGAGTGACAGCATCAAGCCTCTGGGGACAAGATTTCACCTGGATGGCTGCTTGCAGGAGAGCAGGGTCCTGCAGCCAGGGTGGAGGCTGAGACAGCCCCGGCCAGGTACCAAGCAGGCAGCAAGCCCTGACAGTTCAGCCCTCCCACAAGACATCCCTCACCTTCCTCATCTCATCCCACTTAACAGTAGTCACCCACAGGCACTAGAGGCACAAGTGGCTTAAAGAGGCCAGTGACTGGGCAGAGAGAAAACACCAAGTCCAGCCACATATCCTGTCCCTGTCTCTTCCCGCTCAGAGGCTGGGAGAACCAAAGCTGCAGAAAAGGAAAGCATCTCAGCTGGCCCAGCTGGCTCCAAACAAGCCTCCCCAGCTTTGCCATACAGAGCACCCCAGGCAGCACCCTCCAGCCCAGAGATCAGAGGATGCTCTCCCCACCCTGGGAGTCGCTGGCGCAGGGGCTGAGCTGGACAAGCCAGACCCCCCCAGTTCACTGCCAGGGGGCAGGGAGAACCCGCACAGGGGCAGGGAGGACACGCCAGGCAGGGAGGACATGCCGGCTGCTCAGCCTCACTTTCCGATGCGCTGCCCCTCAGGGATCCGGCTCAGGCGTCTCTTTGAAGTTGCTGCCTGGCAGACAACTGCTGGAGACAGGGCACAGATCACACCCTGCCACCATCAGCCCCAGGAGGGGACCAGCTTGCTGTCACACCCTCGTGTTGGGCTCCCCAGTGAGTCTTCCCAGGGCCTGGGGGTAGACAGTCCTGTTAGTGCGGGCGGCCCAGGCGCCCCAGTGACCGCCTCCTCCCTGGCGCAGGTGACAGGTCTGGTCCTGTCCCTGGCACCGGGATGCCGTGCAGTTCAGCCGTGGGATCCACGGAGCAGCCTGGAAGTGGAAAGTGAGCCGGCAGCCAGCATCGGAACCATGGCCACCAAGACAGCTCATCAGGAGGCAAAGCTTGACCCTCGCCAGGGCCATGGGCACGCTCGTCAGCACCAAACTGAGGAACTTGTCGGCCCAGAGGCAGCACGCTGGTGCCAAAAGCAAAGCAGTGCCTCCCAAGGGACTGCCGACGACCGGGAGCTAGCCAGAGTTCATCAAGGAACTATCGGCAGGACACGCCAGAACAAGCACAAGACCATAAATCCTCCTGCTATGGGGCCACGAACCAGTCCTTGGCTCTGCATGGAGAGGAGGGCACATTTCCGGGGGGGAAAGGTTATCTCCTCGCTGGCTCTGGCTCCATCTCTCACAACGGGATCTGGCTGGGGTCCGACAGGATACCGGGGCTAAACAGACCTCCCGACCTCTGCCAGGCTCCAAATTCCTGCGGTTTCGCTGGGGTGGACGGGAAGTAAACACGCAGGCTTCCCACGGCTTGGCCATGGCACCGTACCTGCCGGCGGGGCCCAGCACCCCGCAGCCGGCCAGCTCAGAGGGTCCATGGCTGCTCTTTGCACTCACGACAAAAACCCAGGGAACAAAGGGAGAGACCGCCACAGTCAGCACAACGCTGCCGGCAGCGGGGCAGCCTGTGGGCACCGGCGTGGGGCTGCCCTGAGGGGTCACGGTGGGAGCCCCAGCACTGGGTCGAGCCCATGGCACAGTCCATGGGAACTCAGGCCAGTTCTTCTCTTCCTCCCCAGGACCTAAACCCACTGAAGCTCCTCGGTGCTGGATTCACTCCATGGTCTCCGAGGGAGCTGTGTCCAAAACAGAGTTGTTTACTGTGTGTCCAGCCAGGGAGAAAGCCCCGTTCCAGGGTACAGAGACCTGGGCTCCCTTTGCTCCTCGGTTCATGCCTCAGTCGCTCCCCAAAACCCGCTAATGATCTCAACTGCCTTTAAACCAGCCCTCCTGATCTATAGATTCGGCACTCGGAAACATCCATACTTAACGCTGTCAACGCCGGGGTCAAACCAGGGCGGCGAGGGCTGAGTCCAGTGAGTCCAGCTCCCCATGACCAACCTCTGCCTACCAGTCCCTGACCCTCTGGGCACCGGAGTGGATTTGGGAGCCAGCCCCATCTCCATCCCCAGGCTTGAAGAGCCAGACATGTTTGTGTTCTCCGGGGCACCCACGGGACCTGGCGTGTGCTCCCTAGAGCTGGCTGGGAAGCCCTGACCCTGTCCCAGGCTGCAGGGGGAAGGGCTGGAGGGGGAATTTCGGACAGCTCTGACTCAGCACCCGGCCAGCCCAGCCCCGGCCAGCCCAGGGGTGCAGCTGGACCCGGTCCAGCACGGGAAGGAACAGCCTTTCCGAGAAGAGCCACAAGCACCCACAGCCCCGGCTTCGGCCACCACCGGCCCCGGGCACCGCGAACCCCCGCGTCGGAGCTCCCCCNNNCGGGAGAGCGGCCGCCAGGGCGGGGTGAGCCACGACCGGTTGCCCCACGCTGAGCAAACACGGCTCCGTATGCCGTTAACCCTTTCGTCGCGGACCGGCCTCACGTTTCAGTGGGCGTGTGGCTGGGTCACCGCCGCCCCCAGCCCGGTACCGGCGCCGGGTTCGGGGCAGCCCCAGGGACCCCGCCCGCGGCCGGACAATGGCTCCGGCTGAGTCCTCCGCTGCTAAGGCGAACAGCCGTGCCGAGCCCAACGGAGCCACAGCGTGGTTCGGTCCCCCCCCATTCCTTACCCTCCGGTACCTGTGCGCCCGGGACCCGCTGCCGGTCCATGGCCTGGCCGAGCCGAGCGGAGCCGAGCCGAGCGAGCCGGAGCGGAGCTGCACCCCCCACTACCGCCGCCACGGGCATGATGTCATCGCCCCGCCCGGGCCAATGGCGTGGTGCCGCGTCACAGGATAGCCCTACACCCTCCATTCAAACCCGAGTGGGGCGGGGGGGAGGAACTCTCGTCCCGGGCGCGGCCCCGCCCGTGGGGGGTCCCGGGTGTGTCCCCCGGGAGGGTGAGGATGGGGATGTGAGTCCCCGAGTAGGCTCACTGTCGGGGGTCTTCCACTCCCCCTAGGGAAGGTGTGGAGGTCCGCGATAGTGGGGAGTCCCAGATCTCTTTCCTCTGAAGGGGTCCCGAGTGGGGTCCCCAGGAGCGGGACAAGGAGGTGGCTGCAGCTCTGGCAGACAAAGGGGATGTGACTGACTCCAATTAATTAAGGAGAATTAAGAGCCTGTGACGTCAGGACAAGGCAGGTTCAACTCTGGGGCATCAACCGTGGCCCTGTTCCACGCATGACTGTGACACCCGTGAGGCTGCAGCACCCACACTCACCCACTACTGTTCCCCATCCCTGCTGGTCCATCCACCTCAACGGGCCTTGAGGCTACTCTGGGCTGTGGGGTGGTTGGGTGGTCCTCAGCTAGGTTGTGATGGTAGGGCCACCACTGTTGGGACACGATGGTGTGACCACCGTGGCCACCACCTCGCTGGACATGGGCTGAAAGGGAGAGTGCAGAGCTGCAGAGCCGTTCTCGAGGATTAAGGCGAGACCTTTGTGGGAGGAAAGGGGCGGGAGAGAAGAGATTATCCCGAATCTGCCTAATGCGGCGTTTCTTGCATATTGCAGAGCGTCTGCTGCCTCTGGAAGGAGCCAGGCTGGGGACTATAGGATGGTGAGTGAGGCCTTGGGATGCCTCAGCTGTGTGACTCTGGGGGCTTGACTGCTGGAACACAACACTGCAGGGGAGACAAAGATTTCTCATGTCAAGGGTAGAATAAGTTCTGTTCCTGTGTTCCCCCAATTCTACCGGATTGGTGGCATCAAGTCAGTGTCCTGTGGCTGCAGCAGCAGCCAGGGCTGGGCAGCACCGGATGCTTTGATGGCTCATCTGCTGCTGACGCCTCCCATCATAGGAAGGGCAGGCGGTCACTTGCGACATAACCATGGAGGCAGCGGGGGCAAGTGAGACACCACGGAGATGCTGGAGGTGACACAGAGGAATTATTTTGCTGGACTGAGCACCAGGACCAAACCACCCAGGACACAGCCTGGTGTCCAGCACCTCCCCACCTCCACTGGTGCCTGCAGGCAGCTTCCCATGCCGTGCTTCTTCAGCTCACAGTGGTGCCATTTTCATAGCAGGCTGGGTCAGCAAGTTTTGTTCTCCTTGCTTTCCGTATAGGGAAACTGAGGCAGGAGGCACAGTCCTGTGCCTGCAGTTGAGCAGGGGTCCCCTGGGAGCCATTGCTGGATGCAGCAATGGTTTGTTGGTGGGTGAGGAAGAGAAGGAGGGTTTGCTGGTAGGAGCAACTTTACCCACTGGTATGAGGCCAGCAAGTGTTGACTGAAGGCTGGTGTGGCATGGGTGCAGTGCTGCTCGCCTCACCTGACGCTGTCACAGGAGCACGGCGCTGCCTCTGACAGCACAGTCAGGAGGGATTATCATCAGCTGGCTGGTGGGAGCTGGCAGGGAAGGCTCCCACGGGCTGGCCTAACTCGCTCTAGGAAGAGCAAGCACCCACTCAACTTGAAAAACTGCCTGGGAGAGACAGGCCCCCTCCCCTGCCCTCTGTGGCAGCTTGGGCCATGCTGAGCCCCGGGGCTGGATCCAGCCTTGGGGAGAGAGCAGTGAGGTTAGGGTGCTGGGAGCCTCAGGAGTGCAAGAGTGAGTCCTTGCATCGTTCCCACCCTTCCTGAACCCATCGCTGATTTCTTTTATTGCTTCTCAGCAGCTTTTGAAAGCAAAGAAGAAAAAAGAAAAGGCTTGAAAAGCACTTTGAAAAGCAGGGCAGGGAGAAGTGCCCAAGTTTCCCGGCAGCACTCCTGCTGCCAGTGCCTGCCAGCTTTGTCTGCCAATGCTGCCTTAGCCATGCAGGATAAGCTGCCAAGCGAGGTGGGTGCGTTCCCCAAGCTCCACCTCCACAGTAGGGTGTGAGGATCACCATCCAGACACCCCAGAGTGCAGGAATGGCACATTGCCCCCATACTCCCCCAGTCCCTCCAGCCTCAGGGCTGCTGCCAGAAACCTCCCCAACAGCCTCTGCCATCTCCCCAGACACCAGTTTGCACCCACAGCTGTGCCATTTCACCCCTTCCCCATGCTGTTTGCACGGGTTGAGCAGTTACCCATCTAACCAGCACACCCTGGCAGGACTTCACCACCTGTTCACTGCTGGCCCCTCTGCGCCCATGGGTGCACTGGTTCTCACCAGAACACACTGTGTGCAGGTCAGAGCCTGCTGCAGGCAGACTCTCCACGCAGCCACTCACCTTTCCCACCTGGAATGATCCCCTGGCCAGCAGTGTCAGGGAACAGACTCCCACAGCTTGGTGCCTGCCAGAAAACCATCACCCGGCCACAGGAGCCCATCTGGAGCACAGCTGCTGCAAGGATCCACTGCAGCTGGCAGCACCCATGGAAAACCCCTTCCCTGGCAGAGCTTCAGCACAGGGACACTGGGCCAGGGTGCTGGGCACCCACACCTGTGGGACAGGGTGCACACACCTGGGTCCTCTCTCTTCGCTGCTCTCTTCTCCCTGACACTCCAGGAGGACTCTGCTGCCATCCTTGCCACCAGCAGCTCTGCCCGTTCAGTGATCTTCCCAAGCTGGCACAGCAAAGGAGGCAGCAGGGCCTGGGGCACATGGGCCTCTGAGGATGCGCCGAGTCCCATTTAACTCCTGTCATGGAAGGACAGGCTGTCCCAGCCCAAGGCAAGGGGAAGGTGGGAACACTCAGCTCTGCCCTGAGAGCTAGCAGGGAATTGGAGAAATCTGGAGTTACAGCCCAGGCTGCAGGGTTGATCTCCTCCACCGTGCACCCAGCATTTGTCTTTGCTCTGATTCCCTCCTTGCCTGAGCTAATCTCATCCTGGAAAACAAACCTGCCTCCTCCAAATTAAAGAAATAAAGAGATATGACAGAATTCAGCCTAGCTTTACAGGCCACCACCCCTGTCTCTGGCACACAAACATTTCCCAGTCACATCTGGGGCAGCAAGTAGGTACCACTCCTGAGCGAGGTCTGGGGGTGCAGCTCTCCCCTTTGCCCTGCTTTGGCTTATCACCTGATAAGCAAGCAGTGCTTTGCCCTTGGGAGGACTGCAGGCCACCACTGAGCAGCAGTCAGGAGAGACGTCAAGGACAATTTGGTCCCCAGGGACTGATTGCTGCTGACAGCTCACCCTGCCTGGCTGCTGCACGGAGCAGCCAAGAGCTGGCAGTGCAAGCAGCGGTGGAGTTGGGCATGGGCAGCTCAGACCTGCCTGGAGGGACTGGGTGGCAGGAGGAATTTTTGGCAAAAGCTAGTTGTGGCAGCAACGTGGTGAAATCTGAGGTGGGAAAGAGGGGACAGAAGTACATTAGCTTCTCTCATGAGCCCAGCCAGTCCAGTTACATCTGTGCCACAGGGAAACTGAGGCAGCACAGAGGAGAGAGAGCTCTTACTAGCGCCACTGGCACATGGCTCATATCCGCTGTGCCCACACTGGGCTTCACGCCCCGTGCGGTTCACTGATTGTCCTGGAGAGGTTCCCCGGGGAGCAGAGAGCGAACTTGCTGCTTCAGTGGGATGTGGGATCCTCCACTTCCTCGGGTGTTGCATCTTCAGCTATGGGAAACCATGAGCAGAAAGGACTTACCTTGGCTTGGCCACCACTGCTGCTGCAGGGCCCTGGGCACTTTGGTCACAGCTGCACTGGCAGCTTCACCTTCTGGCACTGCACCATCTCCAAACCTGCCATAGATATTACTTCACCCTCTGGCTTCTCCTCCTTATGGCCTGGCATGAACTGGGCCATGGCAAATGTGCAGAGCCAGGGCTCTGCTCTGCACTGGTTGCTGGTGCTATGCCACACCATTGCGCCAGGCAGCTCCCACGCAGGTACCTCCCACGACCTGCATCCCACTGCCCTGCAATGGAGAACATGTCCAGAGGCTGTGATGGTGCTCACTGGGTCGTTATTGCTCACAGGGGCTGGCACATGCCCTGCTTGGAGGGGAGCATCCCTCACACAGGGAGCTCACCTATGCTGCTCGACTCCCCAGACCTGCTCTGCCCGGTGTCTCTGGCGTCTCCGTGTCCCAGCCCTGGTGGGAGGAAGGTCTTTTGCACAAACTGGGATGCCTGGGGCTAGAGCCAGGCTGCAGCCAAGGGACAGGATTTGTCCAGCCAAACACAGACCCCATCTGTACCCCCATGCAAACGACTCCACCCAAGCAGGGTGTCTGGGCTCCCTTTGCTGCCCAGGGAGGTGATGGACACCCCTGGGTGCTGCATTCCCTTCAGCACCAGCTCCCAAGTAGGTCAGATGAGTCACCTGTCAGAAATGCCCTCTTCTCCAGCTCCCAGGCTGTGGTGACATGCCAAGATGGGGCCAGAGCTTCTGCCAGTGCTGCAATGCCACTGCAGCATCTCCCCAGCCCACGGGTTGGGTAAAGTGGGACTGTGACACTGGCTTACACATCCCCAGCTCCAACCAGTTCCCAAATGCAGCCCCAGACTCCTGCCCATTCTGCAATGAGGGTCTGAGCATGTGCTCCCCCACTGTCAGCGGTGGGGTTTATGCAGATCACACAGTCCCAGGTCCTGGTAGCCCCTGGCAAGGGAAGAGCCCCTGGCCAAGGAAGCGGGTGCCAGTGCTTTGCTGGCACTGCCAGCATTCTGAGCCTTCCCCAGCCCTCGCTCCAGGCCCATACTATTAGCTGCTGGGGGGGGTGATGGGTGATGCATCTCCTGGATCTTCCTGCCAGGCCTGAAGGGCAGAGCAGTCACTGAGAGCAGCTGAAAGCTTCCCCAGGTGTCAGTGATGTGTGGCTACTGCTGGTGATGGGTGATGCTGAAAGCACCTGGTGCAGTGGGGTCACCTCCCTTCTCCCCTGTCCCACCACCAAGTCCCCATTTTGTCCAGCTATAGACGGAAACACAAAGGAATATGGACACCACGTTCCCCAGACTGTTCTGGGTCCGATCATAGGCCTATCCTGGCACCACCACAGGGCAGCAGGACAGACAGATGCATTGAGCCAGCCCCTTCTCCACTGCAGCAGGGTGACACAGAGGCAAGGTGAGCTGATCCTCAGGCTGTTTATTGGTATCTCCCTTAGCTCAGCCCGGGCACCATGGCCCTGCCAGGCTGGTGCCTGATTCACCAGTAGGCACTGCAGGGTTTTGCTATGCAGAGACCACCAAAACGGCTCCAGATCCACCCAGGCACTGCTGTCCCTGTGTGCCCCTTATGCTCCTTGGCCTCTGCACAAAACCCCATTAAAAAAACCCCAAACCAACAGAAGTGAGGGGGTGGCTATGGTTACCACATTGTCCTGTCAGAGCTCTCACCAGAGCCCCTGCATGACCCTGGGGTGCAAAATTAGGGAGGGAGACATCAGCACCATGTGCACCCCAGCGGGGCTCTCCTGGGGTTAAAGTCCTGGGGAGGCTGTGTTGGGCCAGACACAAATGAGAGGGGGAATTAATTGTCCCATAAGTTCCTGGCATGGTAGCTGCCCCCTTCTCCCAGAGGCTGGGAGGTCGAGGGGGGTGGTGGGGGTTATGTCCAGAGGTTTTAAGATCAGCAGAGATCCTCTTCCCCTCCTCAGCTGAGAGTCTCTGTGCCACTGCTTGTCCCCATGCCCTGGGGGAGACACAAATGGAGGCTGGCAGAGGGGCTGGGGTTTGGCACGGTGAGAGCCCCTGCACCCAGCCCAGCAGCACCCATGGGACCCCAGGAAGGCTGGCAGCAGCTCAGGGGGCCAGCCACAGCAGATGCCAAGGGCAAAGTTTGGTGCAATCATGTGGCACCCCAAACTCTCCAGCCCCACCTCTGCCGAGGAGTCCATAATGCAGAAAGCTTTGGCCAAGGAGGGGAGCTGCGATTTGCTCCCCAGCCCCAGGGAAGGTGCTGGGCATTTGGCTCTGGCACTGCCAAGAAAGCCAAACACCCACCACGGCACACAGTCTGGCACCGCTGCCCCCCTGTGGCACCGCTGCCATCCCTGGGGATGCTTCCTCCTCATCTCCCCCTTGCTGCTAATCTTCATTTGCCTTAATTTCTTGGGGCTTTTTTTTTTTTGTTTTGTTTTGTTTTTTTTCCCCACCTCTTCTTCTTTTCCTACTTTTCCTTGGTTTTCCCTCCTGGTTGTTTTTGCTTCTGTTTAAATATCAAACAAAAGAAGAAAATCCAGCGATGGGGGCTCTGGAGCCAGGAGCCAGGCTGCTAGGTGGGCGATAGAGGGTACCAGGCTGGCTGGGGGGGTTGGCAGGGGTCTGGGGAGTGGGAGTCCTGCTGGCTTTGGGGCGGAAGAGGCTGCCTTGCTGTGTGGAGGTGCTGTTGGAGAGGGGCGTGTGGTCAGGCTCCCCCGAATCGCTCTCGGTGTAGCTGTAGGCCTGTGCCCGTGAGATGCCCTTCTGCTGCCGCCGCCACGAGTTGTAGTAGGTGGGGTCGCTGATGTAGTGGTTGACAAAGGAGTGGGCTTTCTGGTGGCCTGGGTCCACCTCGTACTCACTGTCACTGCCCTAAAAAGCAGGATGGAGAGGATCAGCATGGGGTTGGGAGCCTCACTCTCAAGCCCCAGAAGCAGAGAGGATGATCCCAGTGCTCTTTTGGGGATGCTGGTGGGCACAGCCCAAAAGGTTTTAGGAGCTGAAACATCTGCAGCACCACTGGGGTGGTTTCTGTCTCTAGCTAAAGCAAAACAAAAGCTCAAAAGGGCTGCAGGATCCTGGGGCCCCACAGTGGGGTCCTCAAGGCTGTGATGCCCCCTCCCAGGCTGGCAGGGAGGGTGTTTTTGGGCAGCTCAGCCTCCCCTGCTGTTGGTAATTGGATTCAGCTTCCCCTGGCCCCGCACAAAGGGCCCATTGAGGGCGGTGGGGAAGCTGCTCCGCGCCAGCACCAGCTCCCGCCGCTCTTCACAGCTCCTCAAAAGCCACTCAAGTCCCGCCCGGGCAAGAGGGAGCGGAGCCGGCATCTGCTGTGCGAAGGCAAAGAAACAGCCGGGGCAGGCGGCAATGGGGGACCCCCTGGGGCTGTTCCCCCTCCTGCATGGGGACAGCCATCGGGACCCCCAGGACCTTCTCCTAGGATTCAGCCTCCTCTTTTTAGATGCCACCCAGCATCTGTCCTGAGACTGATGCTCCTGTGGCCTCCCCAGAACTGCCTGCCCCGGGAGCTGCCCACAGCCGTGCTCCTGCCCGGCCACAGCTGCCCGTTTCTCCCAGAGGAGACAAAGGTGCCATTTTGTGGGGTTGGCAGAGCCACGGCCGTTGCCACCGGCGACCGGGCAGCAGCACAGTCCCCAACCCCTCACCCTCCCATCCCCTGTCCTCAGCAGCCCTGAGGGTCCCCTGCAGTGCCACATCCCAGCACACGGGTTGGGGACTGTGCCAACTTTGCTCTGGCTCTGTGCCACAAAGTCACAGGGGATGTTGCTGCCTAAAAAGCAGGAGAGGTCAGGAGAGCAGGATCAGCATTGCTTTTCCCAAATTTCCATCAGGTCCTGCACTGTGGTGGGCAAAGAGTGGAGCTGATGCTCAGGCAGGGCTCCCAGCACCATCCATCCTGCCCTTGTGTCCCTTTGTCCCATGTCCCCATTCCCACAGGCAGCCCTAGGTGGTCACCTGGGAGTCGGAGACCTCAGAGGGCTTCTCTGTCAGGCTGCTGCTCTCGGCAGGGATCAGGTCATTGTACTTGGTCACGTCCTCGTCTGAGTAGTGGAGGCTACCAGGGCTGGGCCGTGGTGGGGACCTTTGGATAGAGGTGGGTGCTCAGTACAGGCTCCCCCTTGGGGCTATGCCACATAGAAATGAGCCCAGCCAAGACCTGAACTGTCCCCAGTCCCCTCCAAGGCCCTCCCCATGGTCCAGGAGCTCTCAAGGATTCCCTTTTCAGGCTGTCCAGCTCTCAGCAAGACCAGACTGCAACTTATGGCAGGTGGCACAGCAGGCAGAACAGCACAACCTCCCTGAAATGCCAGTCCTTCCCATCCCTGTGCCCATCCCATGGCAAGTGCATAATGCAGGGATGGGCACAATGATTTCAAAAAACTGCGCCCTGCCCAGGGAGGGGGCTGCAGTGAGGGGTCCCTACCGGGTGTAGATGCCATTCTTCCTGCAGAAGGAGTTCTTGACAGAGAGGCGTCGGTTGTTGAGCTCCAGGGCTGGGAAGCTGCCCTCGTCCAGGCTCACCATCTCACCATGGCTCAGGGCTGTCGCCTTGGAGCCGTTCCCTGCAGGGTGGGATGCTCAGCCTCCTCCCAGACCCTCCCCAGGCAGCACAGCATGGAGGGGCCTTGACACAGCACAGCAGGGGCTAGGGAATGGCCCAGGGATGGTTGTGCCAGCTCTGGCATTGCAGAAACCAAAGCCTGGGGATGCCCATGAGGTGCCAGTTCAAAGTATGCAGCCCCCAAGCCCAGTGCCCCTGGCTGTGCCAAGCTTGCTTGCTTTGACTCACACCCTGCCCCATGGCCTCTGGCTCCCAGATCAGTGGCTCTGTTTGCTTAACGAGGAGGTCTGGATTTTCCCCACAATTTGAGCCCTTGATACAGCTAAGAAAACAGAGCTGTGTTTGACTAATCCCAGTGACCTCCACCGAGGCCCCGCACTGCCCTGCCTCCATCAACAGCTGACAGCAGGACAAGTCAGTTATTTAATCTTTAGCTCCCAGCACCCTCCAGGAAGCCCACAGCATCTTAATCGAATGCCACCAGGTCTCTTGGAAGAGCTGTGTCCCGAGGCAGGCTCCCATCACCCTGCTCAGATCCTAACAGCAGGCAGGGAGGCTCCTAAGTGGTCAAGGATCTGCACTCCAGTGGGTCCCATCACCACCCACCACACTTCTGGCACTCACCTGAGTCTGACTTCTTGGCATACTTCTTGCTCTGCCCACGGATGATGAGCACAAAGACGAGCAGCAGGATGAAGATGAGCCCTACCAGGGCGATGACCACCAGGAACCACCACTCCTCATAGAACGGATTGGCTTTCTGGGCTGGGGCACAGCAGGAACGATAAGAAGGGGATGGGCATGGGGGGCAAATGAATACAGATGGGAAGATTCTGCTGCAGGGCATGGGGTCGCATCAGGAAGATTTGTGAGACCTGGACTGATGACATGGAGCAGGTTAAAGTGGGATAGCAGGAGGCATTGCAAGGGGAGTGCTGGTAGATGTTGCTGGCAGGATTGGGGGCTCTGTAGGAGCTAGGTAGGGTTAGGGAGATGAGTTTTGGCATGGGCCATGGGAACAGAGCAGTGCTGGCACCCTTCCTCCAGCACAGGGGTGACAGCACCCCCACAGGGACACCCATGTGTTGTCCCTGCTGGCTACCTGACACGGAGGGGGAAGGTGTGCTGGGGGTCCCGTAGCCATAGTCGTTCACAGCGATGACACGGAAGTCATAGCTGACCCCCTGCTTCAGGATGTCTGTGCTGAAGGTGTAGGAGGTCACCTCCTTGGGGATGTCTTTGATCAGGATGTCCCAGAGCCCCTCATCTGGAAGAGAGAAGTGGCCTGGGAGGTGAGGACCATTTCTGTGGGGCTCCCCATGAGGAGAGGCTGATCTCCCTCAGGAGCGTGTGCCCTCCCCATCTGCCCTCCTGAGCACAGCAGGCACTGAGCTCACTCGCAGCAGCAGCAGCATTAACAAGCCATACTGATGTACAGAGCTGATCGATCACCTGCCCCACTCACACACCAGGCCAAAGCAGCTCCCTGAGGACCTGCTCCCACCACAGCCCTGGAGCACCCCTGGCAGTGCCATGTGTTCACGGGAGTGAGGGGTTCCCCTCCCAGGTGCTGACCTCCACGTGGAGAGCAGTATCGAACCCTGTTAGTGATCGATTAGGTCATCAGAGCTGTGGTCTCTGCGGCAGGGAGAAATCATTACCTGGGGCTGCAGGACACAGTGTGGCTGTGTCTGCTGGCTCCCTGCCACAGGAATGGGGAGTCCTGGTTGCCAGCCTTGCCTGACCTCTCTCATTTTGGGATAGCCCTGGTACCCCTCAAACCCCCTTGCCTTGGCAGGGGAGCATCAGGATCTCCATGTCCATGAAAACAGCAGAACTGAATCGTGCTGCTCCACACCTCACCAACCTCTTTCTACCAGCCCCAGTCAGTGTTCATTTGGTCCTCGTGGACCAACATCTGACTGACACACCACACACCTGGATCCTAACCCCTCCTCCAACCTGTTGGGTGGCCTGAGAGAGGTCAGCACCCCCCGCCTCAGTTTCTCCTGAACCCAAGGCACCGCTGGCATCAAGGTGGGGATGGAAGGCAGAGAGGAGCTGCAGTACCTGAAGGACGAGCTTCAATGACGTATCTGGTGATGGGCCCTTGCCCGGGGTCCCCACTTGACCAGTGGATGGTGATAGCTGAGCCGTAGCGGGAGATGAAAGGCTCACCAGGGGGGCCAGGGGCACCTGGGGACCCAGAGCAGAGCTGGAGCACGTTGGTACCAAGTGGCCTGCAGCCTCAGTGGCACCAGGGGAACTGTCCCCACCACATCTCCTCCCTCAGCCTGGTATGGCATCCTGCATGTGCCCCTACCTTCCCCAGGCCCCGTGGTGATGTTTGCCTCAACGTCTGGCCCGTAGGCGAAGGTTTTGGCTCGGATTCGGAACCGATAGGTCACGCCCTCAGCCAGGTCCTTCACCTTCATCCACAGTGGGCTGTTCCCCTTCACATCTACCGTCACGATCTTACTGACACCTGTGGGGACGGAGGCTGAGCCGNCACCGTGCCCTCACCGTCCACTGGCATGCAGGGTTCATAGACCAGCCTGTAGCCCTCAAGGATGCCGTTGGGCAGCGGTGGTGGTTCCCAGGACACATTCACTGACGTGGTGGTCAGCTCACTGAACCGGATGGATCCAGGGGCACTGGGGGCTGTGAGGAGTGGGGCAGCCAGGGCCAGCTCAGTGCTCCTAGGGTGTACTCCAGGCACCAAGTCAGCCCTAATCCCTGCCTCCACCCTAATGGGGCTAGAGAACTCAACCCTCATCATCTTACACCATCCTGATCCCACCCCTCAATGTCCCCATTCCCACTGGATCACTGCATACAGCTAAGGGTACAAGTCCTCTCCTTGTCTCTCCTTCTGAGACCTTCATCCTCATCAAGTCTCAGGCAAGACCTTCACCTCCACGTCCCCCCACAACCCACAAGCACTCTGGGGTGAGCCTAGAGATGATCTCTGCTGAAAATTTCAGGAGGTGGAACCAGGGTACAACTGGGATGAAGGAACATCACCCACGGATGTCACTGGAGCCAGACCCAGGGAGACATCTCCCCACAGAGCCCAGGAGATCATGTTGAGCAAAGGGCTACCACGGGCCCCACCTGCCTGCTGCGTCCGCCCCTGGACGGGGCTGCTGCGGGGCCCATCCCCTGCAGCGTTGAAGGCAGCGACGCTGACCCAGTAGGAGGTGTACCCGGTCAGGTTCTTCAGCTTCACCCCGGACTCGGGCAGGAAAAGAGTCTTCACCCGCGCACTCTCGTTCTGCCGCTGGGCTTCCCAGAAGTGGATCTGCAGGAGAAGTGGGCATGGGGATGCATGGATTCAGCCCATCTCACCTCCCCCGGGCCCTCTGCTGTGCCTAAACGCTTCATAAAGCCGTGTCCAGGCTGCTAAGTCCCGGTGCCAGAGTGCCAGCCCGGTGCTGAGCCGGAGGGGAAGGAATGACCTCTCCTCCAGGGTGATTCCAGGCTGTGCTGTGCACCAGACACGACACGGGGTCCAGCACCGTTATCCAACAGAGCAAGCACCCTGAAATCACCTCTGAATTGTGCCTGTATCTCAAAGGATGGGGCTGAGAAGGATGAACCATCGTAGACGTGACCGGTGAGGTCCCCAAAGCATAGGACTGGGCATGCCGGCAGCATCCCGGGCTGCATCCGAGGACCAACTGCGCCACCTGCTGCCCTTTGACCGCTTGGCACCGGGATGGGACATGCGGCATCTCCCCGGGACACCTGGCATCTGCCCCACTTCCCTTCCCCACCAGCATGCATAGCACCTTCCCGGCACCCAGTGTCCCTGTCACCCGAGTGGGTGATAGGTTGCAGTACCTTATAGCCCTGGATGTCCCCATTCTGGCTCTCGACAGGTGGTGGTTCCCAGGTGACATCCAGCTGGGTGGCTGTGGCTGCCTGCACGGCCACGTTCTGTGGTGCAGCAGTGGGCACTGTGCCAAGAAAAGGGGACAGTGTCACAACGCTGCTGGGACCTGGACAAGTCAAAGCCCCTCTTGACATGGAGCATCACTGCCTTGTCTTGGCACAAGCATGGAGTACCAGGACAGTGGAGCACCCTCCCCATAGCTTCCCCCACAAGGCAAGGCCAGCACAGTACTCACCAGCTTCACCCACAAAGACCTCCTGAGGGGGGCTGGGGGGACCCTCGCCCACTGCATTGTACACGCTCATGCGGATCTCATAGCGCCGGTGCTTGCTCAGGTCTGGAGGGGAAGGGAGAAGAGGTGAGCAGAGCCGTCCCTGTGGCCACTAGTGTGGGGGCCCTAGAGGACCCGACAGAGGCCTCCTCAGTGGGGAGCTCTCCCAGGAGCAAGAGAGACAGACATGCAGATTTGTCCCTGGGGACAGGGCATTCAGATCACCCCCACGGCACAGGCAGGCAGAGGAAAGGGACACATGGGGGTGGCAGCGGAGAGGACACACACAGGGAGGGGCAAAGGGAGCAGTCACTTACTGTCCAGCTCATACTGGGTGAGGGAGACCTTGCTGAGGTTGTGCACGGTGTAGACAGCTGGGTAGCAGAGGCCAGGGAGAACAGGCAACCAGTTAGTTTCCACAGCCAGCATGGGGGTCTCCCACCTCAGGGCATCCACTCCAGCATGACCACCCAACCTGGGGTATGCCAGGGGTTCCCTGCAAGGGTGCTGTCACCCCCAGGTGCCAAGGGGGCTGTCACAGCACCAAGAAGCCTTTCCATCCTCCAGTCCCATTCCATAAGTGGCATGAGCCAGGTCCGGGCATCAGGGTCTCCATGGGGGTCTGACTATGGCTGAGTCGCTCATGCCCCTGCTGTTCCCAAGACCCCGTGACCCCACTCCCTTCGGGTTCTGAGGATGACAACACACTCAGACACACACAGCAGGATGCCACAGACACCCACATTAGGTCCAAATGCTTACATTAGATGCAGACACATGGACACCTATGCTGAAGGGACATGGGGGCAGAGAACAGCATGACTCAGTAACAATACAGACAAGCGTGTCATGGACCAGGTGGCATGAGGGGGCTGGTGACAGCTCCACGGTGCACAGCCTGGCCCTTACAGCTCCAGACTGATACCCAGGAGAGGCTATGCAGTGCAGGCTATGCAGGATCCTCCAGCCACCTTTGCTGGGTCACAGCCCCCTCAAGCTACACATCCCCAGGCTCAATGGCACTACCAGCACTCACGGGTGAGCTCGGCCCACGTGGTGCCAGGGTTGCCAATGCCACGCAGGGTGAAGCCACGCAGGGTGTCGTGCACCAGCTCACGGTAACGGAGGCGGAAACCCAGCAGGATGCCATTGATCTTGTCCTCAGCTGGGGGCTGCATGAGGAGGAGAGCGAGGGGCTGCTCTGACCTGGGGCTCCTGCCACCCTGAGGTGGCTGTCCCCAGGACACCTTGGTGTCACCTGTGACAACCTGCAAGGCAGAGAGGAAGGTACCTGCCAGCGGATGAGTACCGATGTGGTGGTGTGGGGGGTGACAGAGAGAATGGTGGGGGCTTCCTCAGGGGCTGTTGGGAAGAAGAAGGCGGTGAGGCTTCAGAGATGCCCTGACCACGGGGAGATGCCCAATTATGGCAGGGAGATGCCCTGAGCCTGAGGGGCTGCCTGTGCAGGAGTTGCAGCCTGTGCTGACCTGCCTGCAAGGTGGTGAGCGACTCCGACTCCTCGCTGTACTCGCTGTCCCCAATGTCATTCGTGGCCTTCACACGGAACTTGTAGGAGGTGAAGGGCTTCAGCCTGGATGGAAGCAATGTGGGTCAGTGATGGTGAGGCTGGTGGACGAATCCATGTGCCACCCTCCCTCCTGCAGGGCCTGTGGGTTGACAATTCCCTGCTGCAAGCGTTTGCGTTGTCCAGCAGAGTGTTACAAAGATGATGCGGGGACTGAAGCATCTCTCTGATAAGGCAAGGCTGAGAGATCTGAAGACCAAGAGGGCATCATCTCAATGTTTATCAATATCTAAAGAGTGGAGGTCATGAGGATGGGGCCACACTCTCTTCAGTGGTGCCCAGCAACAAGACAAGGGGCAGTGGGCACAGGTTCTGCCTGAATGCATGGGAAAACTTGCATTTTTTTGCAAGTGAGGGTGCTGGAGCACTGGAGCAGGCTGCCCAGTGAGGTTGTGGAGTCTCCCTCTCTGGAGGGATTCCAAACACGATACTGGGCAACCTGTTTTGGGTGACCCTGCTTTAGCAGGAGGTTTGGACTGGATGATCTCCAGAGATCTTTTCCACCCCCTGCTAGTCCAGGATTCTGGGATTCTGCCTAACAGCCCAAAGCAGAGCTCGTCATCTTGAGACCCAGCCCATGGCTCACCTGTCCACCACAAAGGCAGTGGCATTGCGGCTGATGGAGGCAGAGTGTAGAGCCCACTCGCCGTCGGGCAGCTCGCGGCTCTGCACCGTGTAGTAGCGGACCGGGGAGAGCCCATCGCTGCCAGGCTCCCAGGAGAGCAGCACGCTGCGGGCTCGCACCTCCTCCTGCTGTGCCAGCGGCTTCCCGGGGGGCTGCGGGCGGGCTGGGAGAGGCGAGAGGCTGGGAGCACTGCAGGCACGCCACAGGCATGCACAGCCCCCCACAGTGGGCTTGACCCCCCACCATTACCTCTCTTCTCCGTGGTCACCACCAGGGCTTCGGCTGCCTCGCCCCAGCCCTTGCGGGTCTGTGCCGCGATGCGGAACAGGTAAGTGGCTTCAGGCTGCAGGCCGGTAGCTGTGTACTGCCGGGTGCTGGGCTCCAGCACCTCCACAGTGGCTGCGTTGGCTGCAGTAGTGTTGAGGCAGTGGCTGACCTGGTATGCTGTGAGGAAGGGAGTGTACAGTGGGGTTAGTGGAGGGGACAGCACAGAATCATAGAAAGGTTGCTACCAACCCCTACTACTCAAGATCATCAAGTCCAACCTCCCTGACAAAGCAGGATCACTCAGGGCAAGCCACACAGAAATGCATCCATTTGGATGTCCACCCTGCCCTCCATCCTGTGCTCCCTCCATGCATGCCTCCCTCCTCCATCCCTGCCCACACACAGAGCTAGCACTGAGAGGTTTTTGGCTACCTGCACAGGAAAGCTCACACCCAGCTAGGGACCTAGCACAGCTTGCTGTAAGGGAACCCCAGCCCTGGGGACAATTTGTTCCAAGATGCTTGGAGGATTTCAGATGGTCTCTGCCCCCTCGTGTTGATTCCTGCTCCCATGGGAACTCTGCATCCATCTGTAAAGCATCCCAAGCACGGCACAACTGGGACAGCTCCCCACCTACCCAGGATGATACCATTGGGTGCTGCGGGTGGCTGCCAGATGAGCCGCACCAAGGTGGTCCTCACTTCAGGGAAGAGGATCCCCACGGGGGGTCCAGGCACTGGAGAGGGGAGAGATGGGTTTCAATGAGGAGGGCATAAGTACATGTGAAGTGCCAGCTCCTGTCCCCTGAGGATGGCAGCACTGGGTGGCCCAGTTCGGGGGGGAAAAGATTACCCCAAGGAACAGGGATGGGTTTGGATGGGAGGGCCTTAAGCACCCAGGAGACTGCTCAGCCCATTGGGTGTCTCTGCCCATCCAGGTGCTGTCACCCACCGTCATCCAGTGTCCGCTCAAGGACGGGGGGCCGGCTGGGCACCCCATCACCGATCCTGGTGAAGGCCAGCACACGGATCTCGTACAGGGTGTATTTGCCCAGCCCGCTCAGCTGGGCGCTGCGGGAGGCATTGCCTTCTGCCAGCCAGAACTGGGCATGTGCATCCGAGTCCTTCTCCTTGTACACCACCTGCAACAGACCCTGTGTGACGTGGCTGGGCAGTGCCACAGTCCCTGGGACCTCCCTGGGCTCCCCGGGGCTGGCACAGTTAGGCACAATCTCTTGAAGGTGACAGAATCAGGAAGCTGACAGTCTTCAGGGTGATTCTTGGCAGAGAAAGCCACGTGAGGCTGGCAGGCCATGGGGCTGGGGTAGGAACTCACCTTGTAGCCCAGGATGAGGCCGTTGCAGTCTGCTTCAGGGATGTCACTCCATCGGACCAGCATGCTGCTGGAGGTGGTGGCCACTGCCGACACGTTGCTGGGGCCAGAGGAGGGCACTGGAAGAGCGGATGACAGTGTGGGGTCAATGGTTGTATCCTGCTGGGGTGAGCGTTCAGCACCGTGGGCTGGGCAGCGGTACCTGACTCCCGGGTGCGTCCCACTACCATCTGGCTCCAGGGCCCCGCGCCGATGGCATTGAAGGCTTGGACCTGCACCTGGTACTCTGTCCACTCCTCCAGGTCCTCAATGGTGTACTCCCGCTCCACTCGGTCGTGGATGACGTGCACCACTGGCTGCCCTCGCCCGTCCAAGCGTGCATACCGGATTCTGTAGCCCACCGAGTCAGGATTCCCGTTGTACTCCTGCTCCAGGAGGGGCTGGCCCCAGACACAGGCACCATCACTCCTGAGCTGCAACAGCCAGCCCATCTCTATCCCTCCCCAGCTTCCCGTCTGCCCCTATGAGCCCTGTGCCCATGGGCACAGATCCCACCGAGCTGCAGTCCCTCCCTCACCATCCAGCGCAGCCACAGGCTGGTCTCACTGGCTGTCCTCAGGGTGACATTAGCAGGTGCCAGGTCTGGGGGGGCTTGCAGGGTCTGGATCCTCCGGGAGGGGAGGCTGGGGGGGCTGGTGCCCACGATGTTCACTTGCCGCATGCGGAAACTGAGAGAGGAGAGGGAGGGTCACAGTGGGGGCGAGAGGGCTCTGGTCCCCACAGGGAGGACATTGTGGCACCATCCTGGCCACTCGCCTGTAGTAGGTGTAGGGCTTCAGATTGGGCACCTCCATGGAGCGGGCGTCAGGCTCATTAGCCAGCTGGTGAATGAGTCCCCATTCTTCAGCCTCACCACTCTGGCCCATCTGTGGGATGGGAGTACGGTGAGCTGCACCCCAGCACCCTTTACCCCCCTACCTCAAGTCACCCCATACCTGTGCCTCCACCTGCCAGCGGGAGATGGAGGTTTTGCCATCATAGCCTGGGCGAAACTGGAGTGTGACAGAACGAGGTCCAATGTTGGAGATGCCCAGGTTAGTGGGGGCACCAGGGAGCTCTGTAGGGAGAGGGGCAGAGTGGGTGGCACTGGCTGCTCACCCCCAGCACTGTCTGCAACCTATTGACACCTCTGTATTGCTGTGCTTACCTGGAGGCACCCCTGAGGAGATAGTGGAGGAAGAGACCTGGCCCTGGCCCTTGGAGGTCATGGCAGCCACTTCAATGGTGTAGGTGGTGAGGGCGGTGAGGCCAGTGACACGGTACTCCAGGGTGACGTTGGGCAGGTAATGAGTCACCCGTGTGTTGGTGCGGTTGTACTCCTCCCACGAGATCCGGTAGCCTGAAATGCGCCCAGTGCCATCAGCCCCCATCACTGCCCACACCAAGGAGCTGAGTGGGGCCAGGAGGAGAAGCTTCAGGGTGCGAAGGGGACTGGGAGGAGATGCTGTGAGGTTGGAGGTGCTTCAGGGTGGGAAGAAGATGCTGCGGGGTGGGAAGGAGACTGGGAGCAGATGCTGCAGAGTGGGAAGAGGTCTGACGTGGAACCCGGGTAGCTGCCACTCCTCCCTTACCTGTCAGGATGCCATTCTTTTCCAGTGGCTCCTGCCAGCTGACCTTCAGGGATGTGTCCAGGATGTCACTGAAGCTAAGATGTCCCACGGGGCCAGGCACTGCCCAAAGACACACAGGCTCAACAGGCAGCTGCACAACCAAGGGCAGGAGCCCTCAGCACCCACAGGACCCCTGCAAGGACTGAGGCATGGAGAGGGCTCTCCTTGGATGGGGCTTCCCACTGCTCCAGCTTCATCCTCATTCCACATTCCCACCAGCAGTACCAGTGGGACCAACTCCTCGTTTTGGGACTGCACCCACCCTCCCCAGAAGCCACACAGGCAGACAGGGTCCATCCCGGGGAACACGGAGCCCCCCGTACCGTCCTCGTGGGTGCGCACCAGCTGGGGGGGGCTGCGTGGGCCGTCCCCCGGCGTGGTGAAGCACAGCACCGAGGTCAGGTACTCGGCAAACTTCCGCAGCCCTGTCACGTAGCCCACGTGGATGTTATCCTGGAAGTTGGGGCGCACTGTCACCACCGTCGCTTCCTCCTCATGCTCCGGCTCCCAGGCAATGAGCTGCAGGAAGACAGAGCTGAGCCCATGACATACCAGTGCACCCACCAGTACCACAAGCACCACCCACCACAGAGTCACAGAATGGTAGGGTTGGAAGGGACCCCCAGAGGTCATTGAGTCCAACTCCCTTGCCAAGGCAGGTTCACCTGGAGAAGGTCATGCAAGAACAATGTCATCCCAGGATGCATCAAAAGAAGCATAGCCAGCAGATCAAGAGAGGTGATTCTGCCACTCTACTCTGCTCTGGTGAGACCTCTATTGGAGTGTTGGACCCCCAACACAACAGAGACATGGACCTGCTGGAGCTGGTCCAGAAGAGGGCCACGAAGGTGATCAGAGGGCTGGAGCACCTCTCCTACAAGGACAGGTTGAGAGAACTGAGGCTGTTCGGCCTGGAGAAGAGAAGGCTCCAAGGAGACCTTAGAGCTACATTTCAGTATCTGAAGGGAACCTACAGGAAAGCTGAGGAGGGACTGTTTAGAAGGGCCTGCAGTGATAGAACGAGGGGCAGTGGTTTGAAACTGGAACAGGGCAGAGTTAGGTTGGACATTAGGAAGAAATTGTTTACAGTGAGAGTGGTAAAATACTGGAACAGGTTGCCCAAATATATGGTTGAGGCCCCATCCATCCTTGGAGACATTCAAGATCAGACTTGATGTGTCCCCGGGCAGCCTGCTCTCACTGGAGGTGTCCCTGCTGGCTGCAGGGGAGGTTGGACAAGATGACCTCTGAGGGGTCCCTTCCAACCTGATGCAATCTGTGAATTGGTGAACATGTCCAGGCAGGTTTTGAATGTCTCCAGAGACACTTAGAATGTCTCCAGGCACCTCTGGCCTCCAGTTATTTATTCAGAGTTGATTAAATATCAATTAGCAGTGCCAGGGACGCTCGATGCTTTCCCCCAGCCCGCGTTTACCCGCGCCAGCCGATACAGAGCCTGCGCGTTGCGATTAACTCCCATCGATAACGACACGCAACCACCCGCTTGCCTGCCTTTAGGAGGGATGCTTGGGCCTTTAATTGGCATTGTGCAAGATAGCCTATAGCAACTTAATTAAACACTAATTAGGCCCTAAAAGTACTAATCAAAAATACTAAGTGGCATTTAATAAGAATGTTAACTATCCTCCTTGCTCTGGTTATCGCATTCAGCGGCAATTAAATTCCTCAACTTGCCTTTTTTTTTCCCTCTTCGTTTTGAGTGGATTAAGAAACAAGTTTAATGTTTTAATTCAATGTAATTAATGTAAATTTGAATTAATTGCAACTTGGAATTAATTACAAAGCATGGGAGACTCTGAGCCCAAGCAAGTGTTGAATCTCGGTAAATAAAAGTCAGGCCAGAACCATTTCAGATCTGGGGTTTCGGGAAGGAGGAGATGAGTCACAAACAGCAAAGAGTTTCCTCTCCACAGCTGCCCTGCACAAGTTTTGGGGAGACCTGTGGCAATCACCCCTCACCTTGTACCCCTGGTTGATGCCGTTGATGAACTGGGGGCTGGGAGGGTTCCAGGTGAAGCGGATGGTGGTGGAGTTGGTGGCCTCTGCCTGCACGTTCCCCGGGGGCACTGTGGGGACTGTTGGGACAAAAGGACAGCTTGCAGTGGCTCCAGTTCCGTGAGGTCTCCTCCAGTGGCTGAGCACCAGCCTCTTAGGACCTTTGGCACCCACAGTGGTGCCTTAAGATGCCCCATGGCTAGGTCCACCCTGCCCTGGCTTGAAGCCCCTGGTCATCCCTCCCTGCCACATCCTAGTTCTCTGCAGACCCTCAAACCCATCCTGCCACCCACAGCCTGTTGTCATTGGGGTGAATGCCAAGGCACTGCCCACCCCTGCCTACCTCCCTGAAGTGTCCACTCGGTCACCTTCATGCTATAGACCCCCAGGCCAGCGCTGTTGTATGCTGCAACCTCAATCTCATAGTTGGTCCAGATGATGAGGTCCTCCAGGAGTAGGTTGTTGACGTCAGCATTGGTAATGTTCTTGAACTGGTAGCCCACAGGCAACCCAGCCAGGCAGTACCTGGGGACCAGAGGTTGTCAAAGCTGCCAGTGTCCCCACCAACACCCTGGAATGCTGGGGATGGGACACCCACACTCCTTGCTGGTGCCTACCGGATGATGTAGCCCTTGAGGACACCATTTTGGTGGCTCTCGGGGGGAGGCTGCCACTGGATCATGATGGACTGGTTGGTGCGGCCACTGGCAATGACATTCTGCGGGGGTGCAGAGGGAGGCTCCTCGGGCAGGGACACCCTGCAGGGGATGAGGTGGAGATGAGCACCCAGGGCCACCAGCCTGCCCAGGACCCCACTGCTGTGGCTCACCTCTCCGTGTCCTTGCTGAACTGTCCCCTGCCCACATCATTCACAGCGCAGAGGCGGAACTGGTAGGAGCGAGCTGGCACCAAGCCCCTCACCATCACTGACGTCAGCTCGGGGTCCACGCTGGGCAGTAGCACAGTCCAGGGTGCATCTGTTGGGGCAGAGGGGGCCAGCAGGGTGGAGGACCTGGGCTGTGGGACACTTGAGTCCCCTGCCCAGCTATTGAGCCCTGTGGTTCTCAAGGTCCTTGCAGCATGCCTTGCCCACAGTTCTCAGGTGATGCCAAAGACCCAGTGCCAGTGCAGCTGGGGCTGGTGGTGCTAGGGAGGGAGGAGTAGCCCCTTACTGTTCTCAGAGACCTCCAAGACGTAGCGGAGCAGGGGACTGTTGCCATCAAAGGGCTTGGCCCAGGTCAGGTTGATGGCTCGTTTCTCCAGGGGGCTGAGGGTGGCCACAGGGCTCTCAGGGGCATGGGGGAGCTGCCTGGACAGGGAGGTTAAGGAGTGGGTGGTTAGGGATGGGGAACACTCCAGAGTGTGGGGTGCTAGTGGGGATGAGTGGGGGGGTCTCACCGGACGCGTAGGTGGGCACTGCGTGAGTCATTGCCCCCTGCTGAGACCACCTTGCAGGTGTAGGTGCCAATGTCACCCGACCAGGTCTGGGAGATGTGGAGGGTGCCCATCTCATCCAGGCGCACTCTCGGGCCATTTTCTGGGCTCAGTGGTGTCCCATCCTTCTCCCAGACATACCTATGCCAGAAAAAGGTACATTCAGGAGTGCTGACACCCTGCAGGCCCCCACAAGGAGAGGGGACCAGGGGTCCCACGGGTGTGCCAGGCTCCCTGTGCGCAGGGCACCAGGTGGCACTGCAGGATCACCAGCATAGGGCTGGGAATGGCAGCATCCACCATCTCCCTGCTCCCTCCCCAGGCATGCAGGTAGCAGTGGTGGCAATCAGGCAGTTTAGGGGTGCCCAGAACCCCCAACACTCCCAGCCCCACTACATGTACCTGACATCCACACTGGGGTCGTGGGTGACACCACAACTCATGACAGCCTTGGTGCCCTTGATGACACTCTGGTCCTGCGGCGGGTCGGTGATCCGTGTCCTTGCTGCAGGGGACAAGAAGAGTCACTGACACAGCCTGGAGGGCTGTAGGAGTGGCATCACCAGGCACGGCCCAAGCTTGCATCCATCCAAACCCACTGGCCACATGCTAGTGCCCACCCTTGGCATCTCCAGAGAGCTCCATCCCACATCATGCATGGTGGGAGGCAGCACCCAGCCACCCACAGAGATGTGCAGGGTCCAGGCAGGGTGGTGGGCAGAGCTGGGTGACACGGACACACAGGCAGGTGTCTTACCCCAGACAACCAGGTCTGCAGATGCCTCATCCACACCACGGGAGTTGGTGGCCAGGCAGGTGTAGGTGCCAGCGTCGGCAAGATGTGCGGGGCTGACCAGGAGGCTGCCCGACTCCAGGAGGGTGAAACGCGGGAGCTGCACAGAGCCACTGGCCAAGATCCGCTCCCCTGGGTGACACGGGGGAGCCTCGTTAGCTCCCGGTGGCTGCTGATCCTGGTGGCTGTGGAGCTCGAAGAGGATGCCCTGCAACCTGTGGGCAAGGGAGGGCAGCCTTGCCCACATCTCAGTGCCCCCAAGCCCTTTACCTTTCTGCCAGGTGATGGCTGGGCGTGGAGCCCCTGAGGTCTCGCAGTTGAGGATTACAGACATGCCATCGATCACTGTGCTGTCCTGGGGACCCCTGGTGATGTTGGGAGCAATGCCTGTGGGGCAGACAGACACACAGCCCCTCAATGAAGCCCTCCCCAGTGCTCAGCCTGGAGCTGACCAATTCCCAGGGCACAGAGGGTCTCGTCCCCATGGGAAGGTTTCCTGGGGTCCCTGAGCGCCCTGTGGAGCCCATCTGAAGGGTCCCAGGCTCATCCCACCGTGACATCCAAGGCAGGGGGTGCTGGCACCTACTGGTCACGGCCAGGTACGTGGTGGTCTGCACCTCGCCGGCCGCGTTGCGGGCAAAGCACTGGAACATGCCAGTGTCATCGGGCACCAGCCCACTGATCTGCAGGCTGCCATCTGCCAGGAGCTGGAAGCGGGACAGTTTCTCCAGGTGGATAAGGGCGGCGTCCTTGTACCAGGCCATCTCAGGTGGGGGCACACCTGCAAGGGATGGGTCATGTTAGGCATAGGGTCACAGCAGCATGGGGAGGGCAGCTGGGGAGTGGCTCACCTTTGGCTTGGCAGGGTATGGCCACCACCTTCTCCATTTCAGCAGTGATGTGCCTCTCTGGTTCCTTGATGAACTGTGGTGGCTCTGCAAAGAGAAGCCCAGTGATGGGCAAGGGGTTGACTTAGATCGGAGATCCTCCAGACCCACTACCAAACCATCTTCAGAGACCCTATTGCTTCCCATCTCAACCCTGGGGCTGAGACCACCCCAACTCGTTGCACACATGGTTTGGGCTGCCCACAACCAGGTCCTCACCCATAACAGAGAGGTAGGCACCCTCAGCCACAGCGGGCACACTGCTGCTGCGGAGCACAGCCTCGCACTCATAGTAGCCACTGTCACTCAGCACAGGGTTGAGGATGGTGAGGCGGCGGCTGTAGTCACTGATGCCACTGGAGAGGGGCACTCCGTCCTTCTTCCAGATGATGTGCAGCTTGATCAGTGGCCTGGGAGAACAGGAGCATGCTGAGAGCCAGCCTCAGCCTCCATTGAGACCCCAACCTATCTCCAGGAAGGGACCTGGGGGGAGCTGAGAGCACCCAGCCATGGGCAGAATCCCTTTCCTCATCTTGGCACACACCTGGCATTGGCCACACACTCCATCGTCACCTCTGAGGTCCCAGCCACCACACTGGTGTTCCTGGGTGGGACAATGATGGTTGGTGCTATAGGATCAGCTGGGCCACCCACATCTGGGGAGAAGAATACCAAAGAGACAGCCATCAGAAACCCCCTGCTTAGTCCCAAGGCACCTCAGCAAGGCTGATGTGGCACCCGAAGTCCTGTGCCTGCACTGCCTGGCATGGAGGAGACAACGGTGGCAACGACCAAAGGCTCTGCTCTCCCACAGGAAGGACCAGCAAGTCCAACCCATCGCCTTGGCATCAGCCATCAGCTCTCCCTGAGCATTCTGTTCCCATGAGAGCCTGTGGCACCCCACAGCACCAGCCTGGTCCCCGGGCTGCGCAGCAGCTCCGGGTGGCAGGGAGGAGGGAGAAGGGGAGTATATAAAGCAAAATGATTGCAACAATAAAAAACCCTCGTGTAGGCGCTGTAAAAATGCGATCGGTTTGAAAGCTGCTGATAGAGCTGAATCCATAAACATGGGCTCCAGGTTGTTTATTGCACAGCAGGACGCCGAGGTAGAGAGAAAAAAAACAGATTAATGGGGCAGGAGGACACGCAGAGCCCTCACCGACAGGGATAAACCCCCCACGGAGCCATGGGAGGGAAGATGCAGTGAGAATACCAGGATGGCCCTGGGATGAACAAGGACCAGGGGACCCTCAGCCAGGTCCTGCAGGGTCCAAAGGGACTGGAGGGGTGGGGCCATAGGGGTGTTCCCCAGGCAGAGGGTGATCCTGAGCAGTGTGGGTTGAGAGTGGAACACAGGCAAGAGCAGGGCAGCGCATCCTACGGCAAGGTTGCTCCTGTTGGGGCTACACTGCCCCAACCCATCTCATCTCATCCCATCCTATGGCCCAGTCCTGGAGCATGGCCAGACCCAACCCTGGTGGCAGGGACGGGATGGGAGGCTCTGCCCATGACACAGTTAGTGTTTGCAGCACAGCCCCAAGCGCCTAAATAAATTTTGAGGTGGCTGAAGTGTGAAGTCAGCAGAAGCTGGAGCCTCTGAAGAGATTTACTGCAAATTGAACTTGGCGGGGGGGGTGGTGCCAGGCAGCGCACGGGGAGCAGGGCTGGGGAGGGGGCAGTGTCCCCCACACTCACTGGCCACAGTCAGTGTGATGGGCTGGCTCGTCTTGTTGTCACCGTTCTTGTCATTCACTGCCTGCACGTAGTAACGGCCTGCGTCCGGGGCCACCGTGGAAAGGATGACGAGGGTGTTCTCCAGAGTGATGGCTCTGCAGGGGTGAGAGGGTTGGCATGGGATGGGGATGTGAACCCAGCGGGGACAACGCTGAACCCAGTGGGGACAGTGATGCAGCAAGCTGGGACCCTTGTTCCCTCATCCAGCACCCATACCAGTCTTGAGCCACCCACATGGGGCAGATATGACCCCCAGCCTTGAGACAGGTGTGACCTTTTGCCTTCCTCCCACCTGCCCCTGGCACTGGCTTGGCTTGGCTCAAACACGGGCCCCAGACAAGAGCTGGGACCCTCTAAAACTGAGCCCTCACCACCCCTCCCAGCAAGCAGAGCACATCGGACAGCTCAGATTAATAGGACTTTTTTTTTTTTCCTTTTCCTTATTGAACGATCTAATCTGCTGGAACCATAAAATGGTTTGAGGAATATAGTTTTTTACCATTAAATATGAGATAAAGGAGTTTTATCTCCTCCATCCTGCTTTGCAAATAGAAAGGAGACCGGTGCAATTCCTGCATAATGTAGGTTACAAATTCAATTCCCGCAGGCTGCGGCTGTCAGCGCTGGGCTCGCCGCTCCGGCAGCACTTGGGGCCTGCCGCAGTCCCACGGGACCCCTGGCACACGGGCGGGTGTGTGGTGTGCCCAGCTGTGTGACACACACACACCCTTGCCTTCCTCACTCTTCATTTCTTTTTTTAAAAAATAAAACATCACTTCCCTCCTTGACAAACGGAGCCAGCGGCGCCCGAGCCTGTCTCTAGGTTTTGGCACCAGGCACTCCAGACGCCCATGAAGCATCCTTAGTGCGAGGACAGTGGCAGCAGAGGGAAATGCAGCCCCCACCGCCCTGCCCCAGATGCCAGGAGGATTCCAGGGGGATGCCAGAGGAATACTGGGAGGATGCGGGGGGGATGCCAGGCGTACACCAGAGGGATGCTGGGGGAAGTGCCAGGGGAAGTGCTGCAGGGTTGCTGCGAGGGATGCTGGGGTTATGCCAGTGGCATGCTGGGGGGGATGCCAGTGCTGCATCAGCAGGATCCTGGGGATGTGCCAGGGGGATGCTGGAGGGATGCCAAGGAGAGTGGTGAGGGTACTCACATGCGGCTGCTGGGAGAGATCTTCCGCCCGTCACGAAACCAGGTGACCTGGGGCTGGGGGAAGCTGGCGATGCGGGGGGCACGGATGACGGCTGCCTCCCCGTGGGACACGGTCTGCTGTGTCTCACTGTCCTCGAAGCTCCCCATGTCTGCAAAATGCAAGGAAGAATCATGTCAGAGTCTGGTGAGAGTCTGCAAAGCACCAAGGGACCCACCGGATCCACTTCTGGGTCTCGCTCAGGGCAGGCTGGTGGCTATGGGGGTGGTGTCCCCACGGGGATGAAGAGGCTGCCCTGGGGTCTGCTCTCTGTTCCTCAACATGGCTGGGGTGGGGGTGGAGTAGCTCAGACCCCATGGGCTGTGCTCACACCAGGATCTGTCCCTGCAGTACCCAGAGCTACCCAGCTCCATCACTGGCACCCCAGCCCACGTGTGCCACATCAAGCACAGGCAGTGAGGAGGACCCAGTCCTGGGGCTTCCCAGCATCTCTCCCTGCCTGGAGCATCCTGACATGACCTTGGCTCCACGGGCAAGGTTGACGCTCCCACTGCCTGCATCCTGCCCAGCCACTGGCAGGCTGGCAGCAGAGAGCAGCTGAGGAAAACAGAGTGAAGCAGGGGGCATGAAGAAAGGGGGAAGGGGGGGGCAGAGGATTTTTATTGACTTCCCTTAATTGCTGTAATTAAAAACATGTAAAGAATCTTTTTTTAATGACTTTGCCATTATCATTAGTTGTTAGCACAGCTGTTTTATTAATTTCTCATTAGCTTCTTGATTTGTCATTCCTCCTCAGGATAGGTGTTTAAGGGGACAGGATTGGGGGCATCCCAGAGGGAAGGAGTGTCAGAGAGGGGTAGGTGCACAGAGATGGTGTGCTGAGTCTCAGAACCTTCCTATCCTACTTAACCCTTCTATAGAGCCTCTACCTCACGATCCAGCACAGAGCCCTGTGCAGTATCTGTGCCAAGCCACCCAACCTCATGTGCCCCATTTGCTTCCAGTAACAATAACAGAGTTTGCTCCCAGTGGTCTCCACAGCCAGACAGCAGCAAGGCTCCTTGCACACAGCAAAGGGTTTTGCCCCTCCAGGGAGCCTGTGATGCTGTGGGTTCCCCAGCCCCAGTGCACTCTGCCAGCACCCCACACTCTGCTCTGCCTGTGGAATGACCCTCTGAACCCCCAACCACCATGGCCTGGCTGGGCAATGGGACCAGCAGCAACAGCCCCATCTCTGCCAGCATCACCCTAGGGATGCTCCAATGCATGTGCCTTGGGATGCACCAACACCAAAGCCACTCTGCAGTGCTGGAGAGCTGGGGGTCCCTGTAGGGTCCCCTGCCGAGCTGGCTATATCCAGCTGCTCCCTTAGAGGGCTGGGTGTCCCTGGCCAGTCCCCTGATGAGCAGGGCTGTCACTTACAGGCCACCTGCACCTCCGTCTGGCGCTGCAGCAGGGCTCCCATCCGATTGCGGACGATGCAGCGGTAGAAGCCGGCATGCGTTCGGTCCAGTGAGGTGATCATGTACCTGTGGGAGAGAGAAGCCACCTCAGCAGTGGTGGAGGACATCCAAGTCACCATCACAGCCCCTGGGAGAGACTGCAGGTCCTTCCTGAGCCTCCCATTTACTGTTGGGCAGCAACCCCTGCTCCAAATGCCAGCTCCTTCCCTGAAGAGCAGCTGCTGGAGGTGTATGTTGGTCCACAGACGTGTGTGCCCACGCAGGCATGTATGTGTGCAACACACATGTGCATACTGAGGAGACAACACAGTATCCCTGACTGCCACAGAGGAACCTGTGGCCACACACACAGGAGCTGCTTTTGCTGTGCCTTTCATGCAGCATGAGCTGGTGGGCACCACTGACCCAGTGTAGGGATGGATGGTGACTCGTGGAGGCACTGGGCAAGGAGGTTTGAGCTATCAAAAGCAGAGGCAGCTGCCAGGTTGGCACCTGCTGTCTTGACCCCTGCACTGAACCCCAGAAGCATGCTGGGGTCTCTCCACCTTAGCACCACAATCAGCCAGCACTGAGCTGCCTTATCAGCCCCAGCTGCTGCTCTTATCAGCTGCCAGCAGCTGATAAGCAGATAAAGGAAATAACCACATCTCGATTTGCCCACTGCCCCTGAGCATTGCCCCAGTCCCTAAGATGCACTCTCCTGCCACCACACCTCCTCTCAAGCGTTCCCTGCTCCCAGGAGGGATACAGGTGCTCCAGCTCCATCACCCCCACCAAAACAGACCCACTTGCAGATGGATGACCCTGGAGGAGAGGGGCAGCAAGGAGCTGCTGCATCACCTTCCCCAATGGGACATGCTCCAAGATAAAGCAGAAAGGAAATAAATAACCAAGCTCAGCCATCCCTGCCCAAAATCTAATCTAGCATTAAAATATGCCACAGGCTCCTTCGGCAGAGCTTTGTTTGCTCTTTTAATAACTGAGAGTAAATTAAACTTTCATAAGACATGAGGAGCACGTCCCCTCTGCCAGGAACAGCAATGGGCTCCTGTGCCCACCTCCCCATTGTGGAAGATGGTGCTGGGGACACAGGACTCTACATTGCCCACAGACACTGCTGAGATATGGTGGGCACAGCAGGGCTGGCATCAAACTCTCTGCCAACACCCACCCCCGCACATGCCCACGTGTTGTGTCAGGGGTCACCCGTCCTCTCAGGAGAAGGGAGGGTGCCCTTTGGGAATGAGTCCTTGAGTGTCACAGCTGATATTTAAAAATGATCCCCAGAGGCTTTAAATAAGATATTTCAATTGCAGGGAGCTGTCAGGAACTGTGGCGGACACCAGGAATAATGGGCCTGCTCTCCTTGGGGTGTCCTCCTTAATAAATCACACACATGCACCATGACTCCTAAACACACACATGCACGTGGGTGGATGGACAGACAGACAAACACTCACTGATGCTCAGATCCCCACACAGACCTCCTGCTCATCCCCCCGCCACGTCCTTGCTGCCGCATCCCCTCCAAACCATCATCCTGGGAGAAGGGAGCCAGTGCAAAGCCCCAAGCACAGCCCAAGGGCCACCCTGTGGGCCCCAAACCTCCCAAACCCTTGGGGTTCATATGCACACATATAGGCCACCTTGTGGGGCCCGGACCACCCCCACCCTTGGGGTTCACATCACCCCCACACAAAGCACCCACCCATGCACAGCTCCACCGCAGTGCCTTGCTCCCACATGCAGGGAGCCAGGATGTTTCTGTGGGCACAGGGAGTCTTAACCCACTCACAACCCCCACCCCACAATGGGGCCACCTCACAGCCCCAATTAACAGGTCCTGCTCCCCATGCCACCAGAGCCGCAGGAGTTATTAGGGAACAGAGCCTTGCACACACCTGAGAGGTTGAAAATAGCCCAGAGAAAGGAAATCAATTACCGGGCAGCTTGGCCTGCAGTCATTAACCAAAGACAGCAGAGACTTTGTTCTCTGCCGCTCAGCTTCCACCCAGGCTTTTATCCACCACCACTCCGATTTGATTTCCTTCCCCCATCAGGGCATGGTAACCGATTCCACCACCCCCACCACCCCCCCGCAGAGGGAAGCACCGCGGGCAGGAGGAGGTGGAGGGGTGAAGCAGGCAGCCCTAGCACCCCACATGGCCACCCCCAGTTTGAGCAAGCAGAAGCAGCCACAAGCCACAACCGCGGCTATTCCTCTACGGCCAGGAATCCCTGCCTTTCCACGCCAAGCAAGCAGCTCCTCTGCTTGGGGCTGATCCTGGTGCCCGGTGCCCATGGGCACTGCCTCAGTGGGGTCACTCTGCCCATCCCCTGACCCGGAGCCACATTTTGCACTGTTTGAGCCAGGACTGAGGTCTGGCCATGCTCCCAGCACAGTCCTTGCTTGCTGACTCTGCTGTTCCAGAGGCTTGTTTGGTTTGCTTGCAAAGACGAAGGCTGACAGGGCATTGTCTGTGGGGACGAGCACTTCCGAAGTGAGGAGCGACCCGGGCTTCAAGAAAACACACTGATGGAAACCAGTGGCAGTCCCCAAGGCTAGGGCAGGAAGCAATTTTGCCACTTGCAGCCCCGGGGTCAGGATGGGGCTCAGGAGCCAGAAGCCCTGTGCCAGGGAATTAGTGGGTTTGCAGAAACAGCTGGTCAGCAGAAGGCTTTGGCACCGGATCGATCTGACAGATAGATGGGCTGTATGTCAGGAACGACAACCTCACCATCCATCCATCAGCTCACAAAATCACAGAACTGTAGGAGTTGGAAGGAACCTCTGGAGATCATTGAGCCTAAACTCCCTGCCAAGCCAAGTTTGCCTAAAGAAGGTCACACAGGAACATATCCAATGGGTTTTAAATTTCTCCAGAGATGGAGTGTCCACTGCCTCTTTGGGCAGCCTGTTCCAGTGCTCTGTCACCCTTAAAGAAGTCCTTCCTCACACTTAGATGGAACTTCTTACGTTCAACTTTGTGCCTGTTACGCCTTGTCCTGCCACTGGGCATCGCTGAAAAAGGATCAGTCCCATCCTCCTGACACCCACCTTTTATATATTTAGAAGCATTTCTGAGACACCACCCCCCCCACCCTCTCAGTATTCCCTTTTCCGGACTAAAAAGACCCAAAAGCTCCACGATGACGAGGCAGGGCAGATCACAGCACCACGATCAGCCACAAACGCCCCTCGTTGTGCAAGCCTAAGCAAGGTGCTGGCAGCACGGGCACACTGGGCACGCTGGCTGCATGCACCATGCACCGCGTCACGGCAGGGTGGCTCCCAGCGCCGCTCCGCCAGAGCCATGCCCCAGCCCCGGCTGATGCTCTGTTATTGTGGGGTTCCTGCGAAGCGTGGTGCTGGCGCTGCCGAATAATTATTAGATTGAGGGGGAGGAGAGGGGCCGGGAAAAGTATCAGCCAAAAGATTTGATCCATCAAATTGAAAAGCAGAAGGGTACAGAACTCTGTGTGCTTCTTCCAATGTCGCCCAGTAACAGCAACAGCTGGATCGAGTTTTGGCACGGTCCCCTTTGATTAATATCCTGTATAACGACTAATTAATTCTGGAGGGGACATGTATTTGAATGGTTACTGTGCGATAATGAAATGTCAAGTGAGCATTAAAACACACTTAGCAAAGGTTTAACGACTCCAGCATCTGAGCCACACATCCCAGCCCCTCCACCCAGCCCTGCACGGGGCTCCCCCTCGGCATCTTTTTAAACAACGCCCTGGTATTTCATCAGCCCCCTCTTAACTGGATTATTGGATCTCAATTAGCTCCTGATTGGAAAGGGTTCTGTTTTGACACAAGTGGCTGGAGCTGTTGCATCTCGCCGTTTGCCAGAAGCGTTCTCCTTTGGCCAGGGGAATTCGGCGGGTGCCGACAGCCCTGTAAATCGCCGCCTCAATTGGCCCTGCCAGAACAATGAGCCATTTAATAATTAATGTCCTTGTATTAATCTGCCACCTTCGTGCAGAGCAGGGAGAGGAGTGAGCACACAAGCCTCCGTCCCCGTTATGGCATCTAGAGGGCTCCAGCACATCCCTCACCGGCAGCTCGGCCACCACTACAGAACAGCTCAGGTGGCACCTTCAGGTCCAGGACCCCTCCTCGGTCTCTTACCTGTGGCTGCATGAGCCCACTTAAGGTTTTGGCAAGAAGACCTCCATCATCACCTTCCTCCTGCACACCTCTTGCTATCCCCAGTGCCCACATAGTTCCCAGACACAGGGCAGCTGTGCCTGGGAATTGCTGACAGCCTTCCTGTATTCCACTCAAAGCCAAACAAGGCACAGAGAAAGGCAAGAGCTTTAAAAGCACAAGGTACCCCAGCAAAGCCCACCTTGTGCTGCCCATTACCACGTTGGCTCTGCCTTGATGGCACTGATGGAGGCTTTGCCACATGCGGCAGTGCTGAATGGGAAGCCAGCAAGGATGGAGCCACAGGCACCAAAAACTCACCACTGGGCTCCCACTGAGCCTGGCTGCAACTCCTCTGATGTTCATCAGCTCTAATTAATTAGATTATCAAATGGCAATTAGCTCCCCAGGGCAGAGGGTGGAGCTTCAGCCTTGGTCTGGCAAAGAGCTGGTCCAGCCAGAGCAGGGATGTGCTCCTGCTGAGAAGCAGCACAGGCTCAGGTCCCAGTAGAGAGCTGGGGGACAATTGCCCCATTTGCCCCCAGGTCTGTGCTTCTGAGAAGGTACTGGCTCCATATTATAGAAAATTGGGGGGGCGGGGAATCAAAACTTAAAGGGCCTTAAAAGCTTGCTGGGCTCCTGTGTGCACTGCATGCCATGTTCTATGCATCACTGGGGGACACACATTCTGAAGCATCCCAACCCAGCAGGATGTAGGATGAAAAGGGCCCCAGATCTGCCCCTACTCTGAGAGCCAGGACAGAACAGCTCCTGCTAACCCACCCCATGCACAGAAGCAGATGATGGGTAGAAAGCACCATGTGCTGAAATACCAACCCCAGGGCTTGGAGTGTCTTGGTGAGGGGCCATGGGGCTGTGCTGAGCCCCAGGAGCTCCAGGAGGCTCAGTCAGGCAGACCCTGTTTAGCTGGGGGCAGGTGCGGTGAGCACGGCAGCAGTAAAGCCAGACAGTGCTGGAGATGTAATTACACTTTCCCAGGATCCAAGCTCCCGGTAAAGGAGATCTGGGCTCTTGGGAAGAGCTGGAGGATCCTTTAGTAGCTGCTGGGCTCCCACACCAGCTGTAGTGGGATGTGGGGAGAGGCAAGAGGGCTGATTTAGTGGGTAGAAGATGCATCTCTACGGATGGGAGTCTGTCCAGAGGTAATCTATGCATAAGGTAATTTCTGAAGGCAGCAGGACTTGATGCAACCCTTAATAGGACAATCTCATGTGATAAATTACCAGACCCAACTAATCTGCATGTTAAATTTCTTGTATGAGAAATAAATATCCTCAATTCACCAGAGAAGCGCTTTCCTTCCGAGGATTTCATTAAAGACATCAAGCTGCCTGATTTGCATGTTATGATTCCTTGTACGAGAAGAAGTCAGGCTCTGGAGAGCTCACAGGAGAGCCCAGCACCAGAGAGATTATGCACGGAAAAACAGAGCTGGCCCTGGAGACAGCAGTGCCGGCATGCCAGGGCACAGCAGCGAAGCATGCAGGCAAGCCTCCACCAGCCACCTGCCCTGCCAGCACCTTAAAAAAGGTCACAGCAGGTATTGGAGGGGATAAGGGTTCCCAGGAGCAGGAGGCATGGGAGAGCTGTCTCCACAAGCTCCAGAGCAGCAGCAGGCAATGGAGGCAGCATGTGGGTGAAGGCAGGCTGGGCCCCAACCCTTTGTGATCCTCAGGGAGACTCCCAAGGGGTTGGCTCCACGTGCAGAGCCAAGGTGGTTCCAAATCCCTCTCTGTCATCCCTGATCATACTTGATCCCCAGGGATGCTGCTGAGGGAGGATAGCTCTGCATGCACATGGAGCTAAGTTGGTCCCCAATCCCACTGTGCTCCCCAGGGATGTTCCTGAGGGCAGACAGCTCCACGCTTACACAGAGCCAAGACGTCCCAAATCCCTCTGTGGTCCCTGATCACACTTGATCCCCAGGGATGCTCCTGAGGGAGGATGGTTCTGCATTCACATGAAGCCAAACGGGTGCCCAGCTCTACCTCAGATGTCAGCTCTACCTGCAGAGACGCTGCCATGGATCTCAGTGGCTTGGGGCAAGGGACCCTCTGAGCCCGTTCCCCACCTGCCCTTTGCTGCACACCA
Source organism: Semnornis frantzii (assembly GCA_013399775.1). Taxonomy (NCBI): domain Eukaryota; kingdom Metazoa; phylum Chordata; class Aves; order Piciformes; family Ramphastidae; genus Semnornis; species Semnornis frantzii. The sequence goes on along the minus strand of VWYK01056777.1, from coordinate 215,324 downwards.
ACAGGTCTGCCGATGGCAAGCCGGCAGCTGAATCGCTGCGGGAAGAAAAGGGCGGTCGCCATGGAAACACGCTGCCAAACTGGCAGAGAGGCTCCTTCCCTTAAAATGTGGCGTGAGCTTGTCTGACCAGCAGATGAGAATGAACCGGGGTGGGTCACGGGGAGTGCAGGACCAAGAAGATGGAGGCCCAGCCCGCAGCACCCCCTCCCCCAATGCACAAGGGCGATAGCAGCCCACCGGCTGTGTGGGTGGAGAGGATTTCAGGAGCAGTGAGGATGATGAGGGTGAAATGCTCCGTAACACGCTGTCCTGGCTGGGAATAATGAGGTAATGCCACCGAGCCCAGACAGCACCCCGGGTACGCCCCCACCACAGCACATCCCATCACGGGCACAGACAGGCCCTAGGGATAGTCCTTCCTGCGCCCAGCGTGGGGCACACACTGAGGCATACATCAGCCCTGAGCTGGAGAGGGCTGGCTGCACCCCACGGCCCTCAGCCACACTGCCGATGCACCCACAGGCATTCCCGGGCCCGGCACAGACAGGAGCATCCCTGAGCCTCCTCGGCCATCAGCACTAGCCCTCCCCTCTCCAAGGATTACTCCGTTTCTAAACTCGTTAACTTTTAATTACTACCTTCCCACTGCCTGAGCAGGCTGGCTCCACGCCACCGACATCTCTATTAAAATTCAATTTCTGCCCATCATAACTAATTTTGGTACTTCGCCTTCCTCACCAGCAGCCTTCAGTTCCGGGCGAGATGTCCAGACTGTCATCTCCACACATTAAATCCCTGCGGAGAGCCGGGGACAGGCAGAGAGGGAAGCCGACGGCAGCAGGTTCTGTCCTCGCCACGGCGCGGACGGGTTAAAGTCAGGCAGCGATCTGCAGATTTGCACAGAGGCTGCTTGCTTCATTAGCTGCTGCTCGGCTTGTTTGGGTTTTCCCTGCGTGTTTGTTTATTTTCTTGCTTCCTCCCTTAATCCTTTCTGGCTGGATGCTGGAGCTGGAGGCGGAGGCTGGGGGCTCCAGAGAAAGGGAGTCACCTTGGTGCAGGGACACGGGCATGTGGAGCTGCTGGGAATCCCAGAGTGGGGACACAAGCACTGGCCCCTTTCCTACAGAAGGGTAAACTGAGGCACGGAGGAAACTCAGGAGCAGAGCCAGGAAATTAAGCTAGAGGGCTCCATTCTGGGTTGGGAGGTGTCCCCCAGATGCCCTCAGCCTGCTCTGAGGACAAGTCAGAGCTTGGTGTTCTGATATCTTTTTCCTGTCTCCTCCTGCCCTCAAGGAGCCCCTGAATGGGCTCTGTGTCCTCCCATCCTGCTGAGACCACCATGCCCACAGCCCCAGTTAAGGGCTGACATTTTGCATCATTCCCACTGCAGCCAACACAACATGAGCTGTGGGAATCGTGGGGCTCAAGAGGTTTCTGAGTTTTCATAGTGGGACAAGGGATCCACCTCATGGGGCACCCAGCACTGGTGCAAAACCCATCGCCAGCCTGAGGTACTGGGAACACTGCAGAACTGCAACCACCATGGCTTGGGGAGACACAACCCCCAAGGTACCCACTGCTTCAGCATTTGGCACAGCACACAGTGCCACGGAGGAGAACCAGCACCTGAAGTGGTACACAGTGGTAGGGAGGGGACCCAGAATGGGACATGGTACCATGGGGAGGACCTAGCACCCAGCATGGCTCACAGTGCTAGGCAGGGGACCCAGCGCTCAGCACAGCACACAGTGCTGGGACTCAGCATATGACACAGCACACGGTGCTGGGGCGGGGACCCAGCACCCAGCAGGATGCCAGGGAGGGGACATCACCCAGGCACATTGTCTGCATTGCTGGCATCCCGGAGCAGCGCCGTGTTGCTACAGCAACACGAAGCCTTTGGATTCGGCACCGTTAAACAGGGAAGGGCTCGTCTCGGGCTGAATTATTGATTAAAACCGAGAGGATGACACACGCAGACAGAGGAGACGGCGAGAGTTGCCCGGTGTCATTTAGAGGCGAGCTCCAAGCAGGCTGTGATACGAGCCTGGCTGTTCTGTGGCAGGATTAGCTGGATGCCCAAACCCAGGGTGATCTCTGGTGCCACCCTTTCTTGCTCCTTGCCCTGGTCAGGCCGTTCTCGGCGAGCCACAAGCCAGCCGTGATCTGCAGCCCGGTGTTAATCCCGCTGGTGTCAAAGCCTCCTCCCCGACGGTGACCTGCGCACATCCACTGTTTGCTCTCTAAACAGAGGCAGGAGCGCTCCTGGCATGCTAACGGCTGCCTCCCCACCATGACACCCCCTTGCAAGGGCACCAGCAATACCCACTGTGCCACGGTGGCTGGCAGAAGAGACTGATGTGCCAGGCAGGACTCTTTCCAGAGGCTGGGCAGTGGGCACTCACCGGTATTCCAGGGAGAACTTGGTAAGCTCGCGGCTGTTGTGCAGCCACTTGAACTCCAGGGGCCAGCTGCCCTCTGCCATGCACGTCAGGACCAGGCGGTTCCCCTCCAGATGGACCTGGCTCCGCACTGGCTCCGTCTTAAAGTATGGGGAGACATCATCTGTGGAAAGAGAGGAGAGGAAGGGGCTGAGAGACATGCCCACCCCACTGCCTGCCAGCTCCTCAGCTGCACGACCACTTCCATCGCAGGCACAACCACAACCCAGCAGTATGTGGGCAGGGGGACGCTGGGGGTCACCTCGCTGTCTCCCCATCCCAACTAGGGCCCCCAGACCCCTCCACTGACCATTTTCCCCACCTCGAGCCAGCTCCCAAGCCTGTCGACAAGAGCTTAGCCCATCTAGGGTTTATCTAAGCTGCTTGCTTTCCTTTATTCCCGGCTGCCTTTGTAGCATTTCAGAAGCACTGAGCTTTTAACTCGGGGGGTGAAGGGGGCGGAGGGCTGGGAGCAGAGCAAGACATAAACACTTACTCCTCTCCTGGTTTATTTGCTAAGTAAAACTATAAATCGAAACACACAGCTCCATTTTCTGCTTAACAAATGGAAGCCCTTTTACTTCAAAGGCACATTCATATTCCCCAGCAGCTTTCAAGTGCGCTTTCAATCACGGCTTTAGGTTTTTACTTTGGGGTAGGGCTTTGCTTTCTTGTGTGTGCAAGCTGAATTCCTGCCAGGGCCCTCCGCGCCGTGAGCCGACACCAAAGCAGCGCCCGTGCCTGTGGGCTCAACCTGCTTCAATGCCCTGAGTGCCTCTGAGCTCCTGAGCACCGCTCTTGGGGGGAGGAGGGGGGAGGGAAGGTGTATCAGGAGTTTGCAAGAGCTCAGAGGCACTCAGACACTTCCAGACCTGCACTGAGGGGGTCTCTCTGTCCTCTCCTTCCAGTCAGGGTCCAGCTCCTGCACATCCTGGGGTGCCTGCTTGCTGCACCCATGTGGAAATACCCATCTGATTTACACCCGGCTGCCCGGTCCTCAGGGCGGGCACAGCAGCGCTGATTGCCAGGCAAGTCATTAGGCAGGGAAGGAGCAGCTCATGGCTCCTTAATTTAATCCTCCTCTCTGACCTTCAGCAGCACTGGCTGGCATGGGCAGCTCTCATCCCAATGCCTTTGCCTCAGGTCCAGGCTGGAACTGAGCATCAGGGCACTCCACAAAGGAGGCGTGGGACACCGTGGACAAATTCTGCAGCAGCCCAGCACCCCAGCAAGTCCCAGATGCTATACTGGCACCACAGCAGCTCAGTGCCCCAGTTCCAGGCTTTGGCAGTGGCATGGGTCACACTCTGCACGCATGTGAGAAGAAACATGCACACATCCCCACCACGGTCTGGCAGGACCTCAACCTACAACACGAGGTTGTACATGCTGGGCTGGAGACCTCTGGGATTACCACAGTGCCCAGGTGGGGCAACAGCATGGCCAAGGCTAGCTCCAGGGCTGAACATCTCATGCACAAAACCAGTAAATGAGCCATGGATCAGTCTGGGGCTTCAGCTGGGCTAAATGCAGCTGATGTATCACTGCAGTGGGGACTAACAGCAAAGCAGGTTGGTGCCCAGGCAATGGACATTGGCCATGCATGCAGGGGCTGGACCAGAAAGCTGGACCACAGGGCTGTGCTACCAGGGCCTGGCTGAATCTACCAGTGTCAGAACGGGACTGAGATGTGGCATGTTCAGTGCACACCTCCCCACCAAGCCCAGCACCAGCATTTGGGAAGTATCTGGGAGGCTTTTGGGAAGCAGGGTGCTCCTGGCACACCTTCCCCTGGGCCTGCATGCCGTTTGCATACAACCTAATTTGATTTTAAGCAGCTAAGGCTCATCTCGCTTTGAAGCACCCGAGCCATCTGTTCTGCATTAAGGGGTGAAAAACGGTGCAGAGGAGGAGAGGCAGCTCCTAATTCCGCTATTGATCGTCCAATCGTTATCCACCCGCCAAGGTCACGGCAGCCGCCCTGCACCCAGAGGCTCCTGGCCCCTCACTACAACCAGCTCCTTTGCTCCCTTGGGAAAGCCAAAATCACCCCAACCACGCCAGGGGACAGCAGGGCTGGGGGAGCCCAGGTGCACTCTGCATCCTTGTTGTGAGGGTGAAGGTGGCACCTAGCTCTGGCCATGCTCCCCTGGGCTGTCTGTGCCAAAGCAGCTCCAGCTGCATGTACAGTCAGCCATGTGTGAAATCCTCATCATCCTCCCAGTTGATGAGGCCACCCAGGAGCTCAGAACCTTACCAGGGATCTCAGTCCAGCACCGGGGCAGCAGGAGGAACCCATTGAGGGGAATGTAGCTGTTTTGGTGCTACAGAGAACTCCAGACACAAAGAGGCTGCTCCCAGTGTTCACCTGCCCACCAGTCCCCCAGCTCTCAGCAAGGCTTGAGGGAAGAAGGATGTAGAGGGAGCTGGTGTCAGCATCATTCAGCTCTCCCTACCTCAGTTTCCCTCTGCCTCCCAGCAGCACGCATGCTCTTGGCAGTCTGGGGGGAGCTCCTCTCTCCCACCATCATGGTGGCATGACAGGCCATGGCACCACCAAATCTGGGGTGCCCAGGGATTCTCACTACTTCACCAGAGGGCTGGCACAGACAAGGGCTGCAATTGCCCCAGCCCTGGGCCCAGTGGGAGGTTTCCCGGTGTGTGACAGGCATGTCCCCCCAAAACTAAGGGTCATTACTGCTAATTCCACCTCTCCCCATCTGTTGTGACTGTTTACACTCCACTTGCTAATTAGAGACTAATTAGTTGGTGCAGAAATTCATCACTTTCCAAACATAAACGGCAGTGAGAGGCGTCCCCGGGAACATCTGCACATCTGCCAGCGGCACCAGCCGGGTTCTGTGCCATGCCATGCTGTGCCAGTCCAGCACGGTCCCCTCCACTCAGAAAGGTGCCACCAAACCACGTCATCCCCATCCTGCCCACACCAGTGACCCCAGGGCTGAGCCGCTGCATCCAAGCTGCCAGCAGTGATGGATAGGACAAATGAGATGCCAAGGGCTAGCAATAGGGAAGGTGACAGGAGCAGGGATGGTCCCAGCTCTCTTCCTCCACTGCCCACAACATTTTAATGCCAAGGCCTCGCAAGGCACTAATCCTGCCTAATGGGATCACAATCTTTGCCCCTGGATTTTATTTACAGAAGGGCTGCCAGGAGCTGGGTCTGACCCCGGTGCATTAGTGCCAGGGAGGGGGTGTGGATGTAGGGCAGGGGGGCCCCAGTCTTGCTGAAAGAGCCGTAATGGATCCTAATTCCTGGGTGTAATGGGTGAGCTAGGAACTAAGCTCCCTCTCCACAGCTTCAAATCCCTCTTGATGGGAAGGCACTGGGATTTTTAAGCCCAGAGGAATCCTGGAATGCCTGCCAAGAGCAAGGCTCTGCCAGGCAGCTGCTAGTGGGGGTGGAAAGGAGAGTATGACCCACCCATGCTTGGTGAACCCCAGCAAGTTGAAAAGAAGTGGGGGCACAAAGCCTGACTCCACAAGTGCCTTCAGCCACCCAAGAAGCATCAGCAGCTTATGGGACACTCAGGTCCTTCTCCCATCTTTGCTCTGAGTGCTTTACAGAGTGCTGGCTGGCACAGGTTGCTTGGATTCAACCCTCATTTAGCACAGGGTCACCACCTTGCTGGCCCCAGGGGACAGGAGGTGACACCCAGCTACTCCCATTCCCAGTTTGCCAGTTGGAAGTTGATCAGCTTAGCGCTCATTCCTGTTAATTCCATGAATCAGAGTGAGAAACAGTAGGATACACTGGGCGACCCCAACCAAGCTACTGCCCAGCAGTGCAGGTAGAATGCCCTGAATCCAGCCCAACTGCTCCTGTGGGCTCCAAGCACCCAGATGAAGCCAAACCAACCCTTGGGCACCAACACTCAACTTGAAGAAAAATCACACCATCATCTCCCTCTCTTCAGCCCTGCCAGGATGCAGCCAGTGCACAGGCTCATCCCTGAGAAAAGTCTGCTCCACTCTGCACCTCAAACATGATGTGGGGTTGGGGGGGAAATGGGTGGTATAGAGCAGTGTCCCTGGGCCTCCAAGCTTTGGAGTGCTCCACCTGAGGGCATCATCACCATGCAGACACCATAGCATCCCTTGGGGACCGCTAGCACGGTCGCCCAGCAGCTCCCGCTCCAGCCCCCCTGTACCCCCCACCCCTAGCATGGGGAGATGGAGCTAAATCTCTTCTGCATCAGGCTATTGCTGCCTCTCCACAGCACGAAGAGATTAAAAAACAATAAAGAGAAAGCGAAACCCTCTGCTATAATTACCAGCCTTTAGCCGCCAGCGGAGGCAGGGAAGGAGAAAGGGAGGGGGTAAAAAAAAAAAAGGAGAGAAGCAGCAATCCACTAAAATTTTAATAGGAACCACTGCATTTAATTTAACGACACATTTTTTCAATTACCAGAATAATTGTTTTATTCATAAAAGGAGTTTCAATAAGAGGGTAATTTTCCTTTGTTTTTATTATTCATTTGTGTAACATATTCACGGCACAGCTCCCCCGGCGCCGCAGCAGCCGCTCCACATCTGGGGGGTAAGGGAGGGTGGGGAGGGGGAGTTTGGAGGGAGGAAGCAAGGGAGACCTGCAGCAGTGTGGCAGGGAAGGGGTTAAAAGCGCCGGGGTACTGCTCAGAGCCTGAACTCAGTGCCCATGGCGGGCCACAACATCCCTGAGCAATCACGCAGCAGGCAATGGACAGGAGACCCATCTCAGCCCAGGGGACAAACCATGTCCCCTCTGTGGCCATCTCAGCTAGGTGGGCCCATGGCCAAGGAGGGACAGGTGAAGCTCCATGGCCACGCCACCACCCAAGGAGCCAGCCCTTGGCTAAGTTATGTTTTCTGCTTGTCAGATGCCAGCCCTGTGGCTGAGAGGCATCAATTTTTCAGTAGCTGTTGGTAAAGCCATAGGGCTGATTAAATGGCACATGGCACTGTGGGCACCGAGGGCACAGCCCTGCTGTGGTGACAGGAGTTGCTGCCACACCCTAGTGTCCCCATCACAGTCCCCGCATGGCAGGGGCCGTGCAGAGTGGGTGGCCAGCAGGTGCTGGGGGATTAGCTGAGCTCTCCACCACTGCTGGAGCCATTAGTATTCCTGAGACAAGGCTTCATCCCCTTAATAAAAAGCAAACACAGAATTGAAATGCTGAATGCTCCTGGCACCTGGAGAGCTGTGGAGCACAACGTGCTGCTGAGCAGGGACCCAGACAACCCAGGGGACCCAGGCAGCCAGAGGGAGCCAAGGAAGGAGCCAACTACAGGGTCAAGATGGCATGAGCATCCTCACTGAGCCCCACTTGTCCCCTTGCCAACAAGTGAGCTGAGCACAGATCCCCCCCCAAACTCACCACACCTCTGGCCTCTGCTTGCTAGCACCCATCTGTCCCTACTGGTAGCACCCAATCACACCAGCACCATGCCCTGCCCACACCATGCTTCAGCAGTACATGTCCCCTTCAACTCATTGTCTGTCCCTTCCACAGTCACTCAATCCTGGCTTCAACTTCAGGTGAAGAGTGGCAGGGAAAGCCCAAACCCAGCAGCACCAAGCACTGCTTACCCACAGGGGCACCAGACCCCTAAGTGGGCCAATGCCAAGATGCTCACCAGCATGGGGGCTCTTGGCAGAGTCCAGCTTGCATCTCACCACTCTGCAACTGCAGGTTTGTCATCAAACCTCACCAGCAAAGGGCTCTGGTGCCCCACAACAGCATGCAAGGCACTGTGCCAAAGCATTGCTGCTCCTTTCTAATCTGCTCACACAACCAAGCTCAACGAAGCATGGCAGTGGTGTGCCCCATGGGACAAGCCATGTATGGCAGGAGGAAGGCACAACACAGTGTAGGCAAAGGCCATTCAGATCAGGCAGGACAGCTCCATCCTCCCCAGCACATCACCTACTAAAGCAAATATCCAGCCCAGTATCAGGCCTTGGTCCTGATGCCAGCAAAAATGGCTGGCACAGGAGCACAGACCCAGGTGACAAGCTCAGCCATCCCTTGCTCTCCTCAGGAAAAGGTGGTGGTCATGGGGTGACACAGGGTGATCTCAGCCCCTACATGGAGCAGTGCCAAAGGCAGCCAGCACAGTTCTGCCTGTCTCCTTCTGCCCCATAGATCAGCCAAGCCACTCCACACACCTCCACCCATGGTGGCCAGGCATTGGAATAAAACATGCAGACATGGTACTTTGGGGCACAATTTGATGGTCATGGTGGTGCTGGGCCAACAGTTGGACTCAAAGATCTTGGAGGTCTTTTCCAACCAAAACAACTCTGTCACTCTATGGCTTTACAATTCTGAGACTCTCTGGTGTGTCTTTTAAGAGGTTTACTTTCCCTTTCATTCAGAAAAAGACTTATGAATGCAGATGTGCCCATTAATCCTTCACAACTAACTTTGCTCCCTTCCTCCCCCTGCTTTTCTCCCCCTCCCCTTCTCCCCTCATTGAGGCCAGGAGCTTTAAAACTCTCCTTCTGGCTATTAATCACAAGCAAGCTCTCTGTTATCATCAGTGTACTTGCCATAAATTAATAGGGCCCTTCTTAATCAAATCTTATCTCCTCTCCAAGCGCCCAGCACGCGGTGCTGGGGTTGCTGTCCCAGTCCGCCCAGCCATGAAATGCAATTTCCAATGCTTCGTTGGACTCAGCAGCTCTGCTCCATCTCCTTCTCCTCACCCACACCCATACCTGTGTCAGTCCAGCAGCAATGCCTTGGCTGAGGGACCCAGCCTGCTAACCAGGGAGGTGGCTCCCAAAAGGCACACTCCATTTCTCAGCCACTTTCCACATTTATCTGCAGCCCCCATGGATAGCACTCGCCTGCCTGTGTTATTTGGAGGGCACAGCCTGAGTCTGGAGCTTCAGTGCTCACTGGCAGCACCAGGCTGCAAGAGCAAGTGTGGGAAATCCTCCTGTGGGGGGCATGGGAAGGCAGCAGGACAACACCACAGCTCCTTATGGGGCCAGCTAAGATGGATGCCCTCGAGTTGCCATGGCACACTGGAGAACATCTGGTCCAGGTTTCCTTTCTCCTCATCCACATGGTACTTTGCCACTGCATACCCTTTCCCAGGGGCACATGCAGCTCCAGGATGACAGTGAGGACTCACACACCTGTACCAGGGTGGTCCCTGCCCCATCCCAGCAGCAACTCTGTGTCAGACTCCAACCCCAGACCTCCTCCGAGCCTCATCCAAGCTGCAGTAGTTACTGCAGTGCCATAAGGTTCTCAAGCAGCAAATGTGAGTTGGGATGGAGTGAGACCTGAAAACAGCGCCTCAGAGCTTCTGCATGCTGGGGCTGCTAATCAGTCTCTTCTGCTGCTCTCAAAACCCCACACTGGCTGTGATTTCCTGGCTTGGCAAAGCTGGTCCTGCCTTCCCAGTGGTCTGAGACCAGCACGGGGGGCTTCTGTTCAGTCCCTCCTGCAGCACCCCTGGCCGAGCCAAGCCCAACCCAGCCCTAAGCACTGAGGGGTAGGCACTGGCAGCCATGCCAAGAAGGAACTGCTTCTCCTAAAGAGATTGCAGAGCAGAGCTAAGAGGGTTTCTAAGAGCGGCAGAACAGCCTGGAGAGCCTCCCTCACTCAGCCCCAATCACGCTGAGATCACAGGAACAAAACCATCTTTGTTGCACATAAGAGGGCCCTCAGGCCCCAGCCCTCAGCAGGTCAGCACAGAGCTGCACCACCTGCGTCCAGAGGATGCAGGAGCATCTCCAGCAGCAAACCCTAGAACTGTGACAGGCATTATGCCCATCCAGCCCACGACTGAAAACCAGTGCAGCACTTGGGGGAAGGGCTGGAGCAGGACGGTGCAGCTGAGGGGTTGCATGGGCACCCAGCACCCTCCAGCCATCTGCCATCAGCACGCACCCTGCAACGACCTTGCTGCTGAAGCACATCCATCTCTGCTCTGCTGCCTCATGCTGAGCCCATGTCTGCTCCCAGCGTGGGGGTCTGCTGCTCTGCCATGGCACAAGGGCAGAAGAGAGGGTGTCAGCCAAGGGCACACAGCCTCTTGCGCTCAGGCAATGACTCCTGCACACCCAGAGGGGTGCAAGTGGAGCTGGGCACCTTCTCATCTCCATCCAACACTCTGTGCAACTGCTCTAGCAATTTCCTTGAAGACAAAAAAGGTCTTTTTTGGGGAGGGGGAGAGCCCCTGGGACACGGAGCCACCTCCCAGCAAGGCTGCAGACATGACAGCAACACAACAGGAGGGGTCCAGCAGAGGAGGGGAGCCAGACCCACCATTACCACCCAAGCAAGGGGCCAGATTGGACCTAGCAGAGCCCACAGCTTTGGTGCTGCTGCCCCAACTCCCCTGCACCTCCCTCAGAGCAGATCTGGGGTTTCTTACACGCCGTAAGCCGATTGTAGAGGTGTGTTAACTGGATTAGGTGGGAGGCTGAGCGAGAGATGCAGACCTGAAGGAGCTGCTCAGCAGAGCACAGCTCCTGCCTGTGTGATGCTGGCAGAATTTGCAGAGCCGGCTTTAAAACTGATTTTCTTCCCTTAAGCCTTGGGAAAGGTGAAGCTGCAGGAGGAATGTGAGCTCTGCCACCTCCTCACCCCTTGCAAAAACCCTGCAGGGTGCCAGCACAGGCGGGCAGCAGGGTCACATCCCCACTTCAGTCACTGCAACTGCCCCTGTCCTCAGCATTGGTAGTGACATAGGCAGGGTGACACCACCTCGGGCAGCACCAGTCAGGCACCCACAGTGCCTCAGGGAGCAGCAGGGTGACCCCGAGCCCTACATAGCTCCATCAGCACCCACCACCTGCAGTGATAATCCCCACCGGCAGCAGGCACCGGCTTGGTGACAGCCCTGTGGTTAATTCAAGCTGACCACTGCAGGGCATATCATGGGGAGCATGGTCTCAGCATCCCCCTCCCCGGCTGCATCCAGCACTGGGGAGCTGCCCAAATCCTCTTGCCCAGATCCAGCTTAGGGCAAAGGAGACACTGATGGGGACTGCAGCAATCCTAGAGTGCAGGAGGGGCCAAAGGAGCGATGCTCCTCACCTCCTCACACAGTCCCCAGCACCACACCAGTGTCACCTGCAAACTGCACAGCAGTTCTGCGAGTGTCACAACTCATCCATCTCCACCAGAGCTCTGCCACTACACTTCCCAGCCTCAGGGTGGAGGAAGAGGAAATAGCTCTTATTCCCAGAGCCAGGAACACTCAGCAAAGCCCAGGAGAACACCAGAAGCCACAAACTCACCCAAGGTAGCCCCAGCACGACACAGCCAGGTCTGCTATGGCACAGCCAGCAAGAACCAGGATCTAGCCTCTCATACCCAGTGGTTCCAAGTGGGGTTGGCGCTGCTCACCATGGCCATGGCATCCCCCAGGACAGACAGATGGGTAGATGGATGGATGGATGCCCTCATCCTGCACTGCCTCCTGCCAGGCCAGCGGGACACCCTGACCCTGCTGCCATCTCCCCTTCCTCCTCCCACATCTGTCTCCAGGCCCATACTTATTTATTTATTTGTTAATTAACTGCTGTTTCCATAACAAACGCTCCAGCTTCTCCCAGCCTCCAACAGCCCTGGGGCTGGATTGTTAACTAGGATTTTAATTTGTTAATTAAAAGCAGGATGGCTCCATAACAAGCTCCTCTTCCGCAGCCAGGCTCTTGGAATGCTCAGTGGGCCATTGGCTGAGCTGGGGGCCTCACCATGCCTGGCCAAACCCCCCTGCAAGGATAGGGCACATGGGGAGGGGTGAGCATGGCTGCCCCAAGCCAAGGGGTGCTTGCAAAAGGGACATTTTGCTCAGCAGCACTATGGTACCTGCTCAAGATCTCCCTTTTCCCACCAGCAGGGCTGGAGATGTTGCCACTACCCCCTCTTTGCAGTCCCATCCCAGCAAACCCTTCCCTAAACACCATGCACATCTCCTCAGCCATCAGAGGGCCTCAAATGTGGCAACTGACCCCTCTGTGCCCACTGTGGCAGAGCTGGGGCCGTGTCAGCATCGTTCCCTCCTGGCTCCATGCTTCTGCTAATGGACTAAAAACCAGAGCAGCCCTCAGCATCCAGCCCAGTGCTGATATTGGGCCAGGTAGACACTTGGGATGCTCCCAGAGCCAGGGAAGAAACGTCAGCCCTGGCTGAGGAACAGCATCACATTGAGCCCCACGGCAAGGCCGTGGCTGGGAACAGAGCAGGGCTGTGTGCCTGCCCGTCCCTGCCTGCCCCTCTGCCTGCCCAGCCCAGATGGAAAAAACAACATTTCCCCTCACGGGAAATCCCAAACGGACACAGCACCACTGTATGCCCCCAGCCTGAAAGCCCAGAAGGGCAAACAAACAGAGCTTTATGCTCTGAAGCACCGTGCAGCCCCTCCAGACCCCAATACCTAGCCTCAAACCTGGCCCCAAAAGCACAGCCCCCAGCAAGGAGCTCCAAATCCAAACCCAAGCGCGGGAAGTTGCAAGAGATGCTTAGTAAAGAGGCCATGTACAGACCCCGCCTGGGGGGACAGGAGAGCCCCTCAGCATGGGGGCCCATCCCAGGTCACCATGGGCTGCAGGGAGCCTGTCCCTCCACCGAGCGTGTCCTCATGCAGGGCACGGCTTTGTCCCCAGCCGGGGATCCAGGGTCCGGCCAAAACTCCTTCCCCCGCAAACTTCTTCCGATGCTCCAGATCCTCCCGATCCCGCAGCTCCGCCGTATCTGGGTCACTGCTGTGAGTCACGGACACCCGGAGAGTGACTCAACGCTATTAGAGGGGCCAGATCCTGCAGCTGATTTCACCAGGAGAGACTCCAAAACGATGAGGAGGGGGAGGACAGGCAGCAGTCACCTCCAAACGCCCCCCCACTGCCACCAGCCAGGCACCGCCCAGGCAGGAGGAGAGGCGAATACTCATTCTCCTCCCTACAGCCTTTGAGGAGTGGAGAGGCCCTTCCCAGCCTCAAAGACTTCCCAGACAGGATCAGAGCTTCCCCATGAGAGTTTGGGAGAAGGAGGCTCCACACTCAGCTGTCAAGTCCCAACAGCCCCAGACCCCAACCCCAGAGTGCTCTCAGCACTGGGTGGGATGGATGGCATGCGAGCCCAGTGCAGCCCAGCACAGCTCCAGGCTGGATGTGACCCATGGGTGACACCACATGCATCCTCCAGGTATTCCTGGAAGGCAACCACCGCCCTAAACTGCAGTGACTCCCAGGACCGCCGCAGCCAAGGCAGCATGGGAAAGCAAAACCACCACCAGACCCATGCCCCTGGGAGCTCTGACAGCACCTGGGGCATCTCTACTGCAAGGGGCACTCATCCCTGTTTCCCTGCTATCCACGAGCTCCTTAAACCCCACAACACCTCCCAGCCACGCAGGATGCTCAGTGCGGCCCTTGCAGACAGACAGACGCTCTCCAGGCTCGCCTCGAGAATCTCAACCAGGCAGCATTTCCCAACCGACAAAAATACAGCGGGGAAAGAAAAACAGAAGGCAGAAACCACAAGAAAAACCCCACTCAGCCTTTCCCATGGCGCTGACGTAATTAAGTCCCCAGCCCTGCGGGATGTAAACCACTTTGCCAGCTCCTACCCGTGCCAAGCAGGATGAAGGTGCTGGTGGCTGTGGTCCCCCTCCCTGTGGCACAGCCCCAAGCCAGCGGGCACCAGGCACTCGCCAATGTACTGGGGTGTTGTCCAGACATCCTTTTTCCGAAGTATTAATTAGTCATTGCATTGCTTACTTGAAACACAAATAGCTATAGCATGACACCAAGCACGAGTTTCCTTTGGAAAAAGCCTTTTCCAAAGCTTTTCCTTCACAGACACCCTGGTTAGCAGATGGGGGACAGGAGTAACTCACAGGCTGGCAATCCCCCACCCAGCCATCCGCGACAGTCCTGGATTTCTAGGGCAGAGAAGCAGCAAACCCTGGTCATTGCACTTATTTACACACTTGTGGCTCTCCCTGCCAGAGGGGCTTTTCCAGCCAAGGCAGCCACGCCGGGCCAGCGATTCCAGCGGCGAAGCCAGCCGCTGCCGCTGACATGAAGCTTATGGGAAGAAGCCAAGCGAGCGAGACTCCACCACCGCCCCAGGTGAAGTGCTCCAGCAGCACATCACCCCTGCTTGCTGCTCCTGCTTTGTTTCCACCCTCCACTGCACAGCTCAGCTACCCATCGCTGCCTGCCCCCTCCCCAAGCCCTTCTTTCCACCGTGTGAGCAAAGAAAACGGAGAAAACGGGGAGAGGAAGGCACCCATCACCTTCCTCCCCTTGCACCCAAGGCACGCGAGCAGGCAGAGGCCGGGTGCTCAGCGCTTGCCGGCGCTCAGCTAGCAGGGAGGGGTTCTCCCAACGGCAGAGCTCTGAATTAAACATCCCACCCTAATGAGTTGATTTTATTAGTTTGCGAATGCATTGAGAACTCATTATCAAAATAAACATCAATTCACTCCAGCGAGCGCGGTGCCACGCACACACACACACACCCCGGCAGCGCTGCAGCTGGGGCCACGCACAGCTCCCGCCCCGCAACGTGCCGCTGGTCCCCTCCGCACTCCATCCCCAGCACCCACCGCAGACTAGCTTCAGAGAGGGGTGCAGAAGCAGCAGGCATCCATCCTGCGAAGCCCCTCGCACCGTGAGGTTTGCCTCTGCGTGTCAGTCTGGGCACTCAGCAGCGCTGCTTGCTGGCATGGGACAGCCCCAACTGAGTGCCACCCCCAGTACGGACTGGGTGAGGTACCCCAGGACCTGCTTGGTGTTGCTGGGGCAGAGTGAGAAGCCAAGTCGTGAGCCCCCATTCCTGCTATGGGACAGACAGAAATGGAGATCACTAAAGGCTTGGCAAACCCTAACGATCCCTAGGGACAGTCAAGGCAGGAGGCAGCAGCCCAGCCCCAGGGAGCCAGGGCTGGCACACCGAGGCATGAAGCAGGGGCACAGCGGGTGCATTGTCGGGCTCAGCAGGACGCACTCCCTTTGGAAACGGCAGATAATCCCATTTCATCCCCCTTCACGGCCATCAGCTGTTTTTCAGGCATTCAGGAGGCGGGTTGCTGAAACCAGAGCTATTGTGTCCACTGCATCCCAGCCCCCTCCAGCCAGCCCCATGCTGGGCCAGGATCCGGTAGCATGTCCATACCAGCTCCTGTTCCAGCACTGTCCCCAGACAGACCTGCATGCTCTGCTGAGAGATGGGCATGCAGGACTCAAGCCCTTTCACCTTCCCCGAGCTCTCAGCCCGATCCCATGGTCCAAGCCCAAGCAAGGAAGGGGAGGAGGAGGGGGAGCACCGATTGTCCCACCATGAGCTGAGATCTGCAAGCACAGGCTGAGCCCTGAGAACCACCACCTACACAACCCAGTGCTTGATTGCTCCCCGCAGAGGGCACACAGGCTCCCGGAAAGGATGAACAAGGAACATAAATGACCCCATAAAACCCCAGCTAATGCCCAGCCCATGTCTCAGATTCAGCCCAGTTTCCTCACCCAGCTAGTGAACTGAGGGTGATGGCACAGCAGGATGGGGACAGAAGGTAACAAGCTCCTCCAACCATTGCGGTAAATACACCCCAGACACAGGACAGGGATGCCATATGGATCTCCATCACCACGCCAGGGAACTGCCCTCTGGCTCAGACAGTTCAGACTCCCGAGAGCAGGAACAGTGAAAACCAGCAATTCCCTTCAGCCATGAATATCAACCATGCTGCTGAGTGCCAGAGTGGGGGCTTCATCCCACAGCCAGGATCTCTTTCCATGCCACGTGTTCCCACTCCCTAAGGGACAACCATCCTTACAGCCAGGGGTAGCAGGACCCTGCCAGGCAGCCCAACCCTGGCTAGTATCAAAGCACAGACCCAAGTGTCCTGGAGAAACCCCTCCAGGGACCAGCACTCTCAAACGAACCCACATCTCATCCTTGCCCTGGCAGGACCTGGGCATCGCTGCTGCTGCACCAGAGCCAGGAGGGCTCAAGGTTACAGACGAGGACTCGCAGGTTGTCATCTCACCCAGCAGTGAGAAAAAGCAATTAGCCATCACAGCTAAAATTAGCTCAGCCGTTCCTCTCTGCTAATGGTCAAACTCATCAAGGTTTCCCTACACCAGGGGCCTCAGCCCCTCTGCGTGGGCAGGCAGTGATGGATGAGAGCTGACGGAGCTGCTCACGTGTGCCTGCGTATGCAGGGCAGCAGGACACCAGCCAGCACCACGTCCCTGTCCTCTTCCCACCGTACCCACTGCCCCCTCTGCCCAGTGCCTCAGGTTTCAACCCAGTAGCCATGGGGCGGTGGGAGAGCTGCCAGCATGCTCAAAACAGTTGCCATGCATTGAGGTGGATGATGAGGACAATGACTGATGGTGAGGGGCGGAGAGGGTGTTTTTGGCATGGAAGACCCTGGCATTCCTAGAATTGCCACCATGCCATCCTCTTTGCTGGCAGGGATGCCCAGCTGCTGGCATGCAGCAGCAGCTGGTCCCAGTGCCCACAGCCTTCCCCAACCCACAGCGGCTGCCGACCAGAAGGTGACACTGATCCATGCAAGGAGGTGACAACCCAGAGCAGCTGTCAGCTGTCAGTCATGGCATCCCCAGGGATGGCCCCACAAGAGGCCCGAGCCCCCCACACCTCAAGTCTCCATTCCTAGGGGGCCCGAGGGCAGGGGTGTAGCCACCCCATCAGAGAAGGGAGACAAAGGGGGCCAAGGGACCAGCTGCAGCCCAGGAATGTCCCCTGCCCTCGGCCCCGTTCCCAGGGATCAGGTTTCCCAGTTCCCAGGCAACCCGAGCCAGGCATGGCTTTCCAGGCGCAGGCATTCCTGCACCCCGCAGGGCTCGGGGCAAGGGGAGGGGGCCGCCGAGGGGGCCTCCGCCTGCCCTGGGTGTGGACAGGTGGTCAGCGGCAGGCAGAGGAGAAGGGTCTGGAGGTGAAGCATCACTGGAAGTGAGGTGTGGGGTGTACCCCCTAGAGCATCACCGGGAGCAAGGTGCAGGGTGTAGCCTGACAACTGGTACCACTGCCCCATGCAGGGGTGCCCAGGGCTGTGTCCACACAGGCAGCATTGCCAGCATGCCCAGAATGTGAGGGATGCCAAGAAGAGCCAGCAAGGCAGGGAGCTGCTGCCAGCACATTCCTGCCTGCTGGCGGGGAGAAGGGTGGCAAAAACACACCCTGAGTCTGGATCCACCTCCATGTATGGCTTTAGGGATGTAAAGGGCGGAAACCCTAAAACAGAGCAGCAGCTGCAGGGATAGAGAAGGTCCCTGGCATTACCACCACATCTCCAACGACTCTGAGTAACCCCAGCCTGGGGTCCTCTCCAGCCGCTCCACTCAGTCCACCTACACAGTAGAAGTTTCCAGGACATTGCCTTTGTTCCCCACACCCACCACTCTGGGCCATCCCACCTCTGCAGGGGTGCTGGATGCCCACAAATGCTTCAGAAGACCAAGACCTGGTGCCATGCACAGGAACCACAGAGAACTGTGGCCACTGGCCCCTCTGCACCACCCTCTGCCCACACACCAGCCCCAGCACAAACACAGAGGCTCAGATTGGCCTTCATTAGCATGATCACATCACCACTGACAGTAGCATATTTATTACTGGCCTGGCACTCACCATTTTTCACCCAGTGACACACTGAGCCCTCATTACCTCTCCAAGCTTGTTAGAGACAAGGGAACCTGCTGCTCACCCACCCCAGCTGGGACCCAGCACCCGAAGGGTTTTTTTCCCACCCAACTCTGCACACGATCTGCACAGAGCCTTATTACCCCAGGCAACAGCCTGTGCTGCTGCAAGATACCAGTGCACCCCGAAACAGTTCATGCAGAGTCTGCAGAAAAGTGTGTTGTGGCTGAAGCTCATCCTAAGACAGGATCCAGGCACATCATGAATCAGTTCCCGGCACAGGCTGGGGACAAGGAAATAGTTCTTTCAAATGCAGGGTTACTCCTCCTCACACTACCCCACGAGCAGCCTCCCTCCTCCCCAGTTTAATTATCAGCATTTTCCCAGGTTCACAAGCAACCTGCAAACACCTCCCTCTCTCCTCCCTTCTCTCCTCCAGCTCCTTCATTTGCTCCTGCTGAGCAGAAAAGCCACCACAGTCTAATTCCCATCGCTAAGGGACCAGCAGCACATGACACTGGCTGGCATTGGCACTTGGCTGCACCCAGCTCGTTCAGCTCACTGGCATGTGCCAGCAACACTAGCTGGTTACGGGTGCATGCCCACAGCCATCCTCCTCCCTCCTGGTAGCCCTCTTCCTGCCCCGTCTCCCCCCAGAGAGCTGGCTCCCAGTCCATGGGCACAGTGACACATCCCAGTGCTGCTGTGGCTCAGATCATTGGCACCCCAAACCCTTGGGGATCAGCCAGGGCAGCAAGCAGAGCAATGGGGCACAGCGACACAGGCTGCCTGGGATGTGACCCCTCCTCTTACAGCTATCAGGTCATCAAAATTTCATTACTCTGCCTGGTCACTAATGGCTTCCAAAAACACATCAAAATTTAATCTTCCCTTCCTCTCCCCTAAAAGCCACTTTCCTGAGCTGGAGCTTCACACAAAGCCACCAGCAAACGTGCCAACCACACTCATGGGCAAGGGTGAGCCAGGGCAGAGGCACCTGCACTCAGCCTTCCCTTCCTCAACATCACCTTCCACAGAGGTACTGGTATCAGCCCATCACCAGCACCACATCCCCAGGACCTGGGGGTGTGATGCCTTGCAGGACTCCACAGATGTGGACGTGCCCAGGCACCACACATGGGTGACAGAAGGTGCCAACACCCCCCCACTCCTGCCTCTAATAAGCCTCTTGGTTGGAAGCTGTCCATCTCAGGCCCCTGCCCCAAATCCCGTCTGGAACCTTAAGCCTCCCAAATCCCTCCTGGGACTGGCCACCACCTCCTCAATCCCATTAGAGATGCTGTGCCAGTATGGTAGACCCCAGATTGTGTTCCCCCAACCACAGGTGAGGAGAAGCTGCAGTCTTGAGGGTCCCTCAACCCACGAAAAAGTGCAAAGCAGGGGGGGCCGGCGCCCCTCAGGTGCACCCCACCACCCCTCCCCATCACTTGATGGG
This sequence comes from Semnornis frantzii, assembly GCA_013399775.1. NCBI lineage: Eukaryota > Metazoa > Chordata > Aves > Piciformes > Ramphastidae > Semnornis > Semnornis frantzii. Next base: position 195,786 of record VWYK01056777.1, on the reverse strand, counting down.
CCCTTGACTGTCTTGCTTAATCAGCTGAAGGCACCTTTGCTGCAGGTGGGCTGGCAGCAGTGGGCTGACCATGCCCCCTCCAACCACGACAGAGTCCCCCAGCGATGGCACCAGCCCCATCACAGGTCGCACTGCGACACAGCTCCTGCCCGGGCAGCTCTGACTGATTAGCCTTCCACCCAGCACCGCATTCGGTGCCGGATAATTAGTGCAAGGCCCCTAATCAATAAGTTATTTTTTGCCGTGGCTAATTAATAATTACACAGCACAGACGGGCTGTAATTAAACTTCCATCCCCTCGCTCTTCGGCAGTGCAGGGCCTTTGTTTTACCAACTGCAGATATTAAAGTGTTTCAACTCGCACCCGGGGAGCCCTGGCCAGGGAGGTCTCACACCATCTCCTCCTCCTTCCCTTCTCCATCGATCCCATTTTCTTTGGCTGTCCGAATCAATAGCTCTGGCACAAAGCACTGCCAGCCCTGCAGTGATGCCCACACCAGGCTGCCCTGTCTGCCCCACTGCATTCCACCAGCTCACTCACCCCAGCACCCAGTCTACCCCAATGGGCTGTGGTGGCATTAGCAGCCCACATTTGTTGGGCACCGTAGCCAGAGAGGTGACTCGGCTAGTACACCACCAGTGCCATCTGCAGCAGGGGAGATGGGCACACGCCAGGCTTTGGCAATGTTTCCCTCGCCACGGGCATCCACTGCTCGCCCGTGGCTGCCACCTGCCATGCAGCACCGAGGCTGGGCTCGGAGCAATGTCACACTGCCCACGAGGACGTGACACATGCCGCGGGGAGTCAAAGCCACAAAGCTAAGCTCCTGCACCAGAAAAGAGGAGCAAATCCCCTTCCCCACCCCTCGAGAGCCCCACTTCTTCCATCCCACGGCGAGATCCCACAGCCCCGAGGGATAAACGGAAGGGATTGGGTCACGCCAGGAACACGTCCCGCAGGCGGGGAACAAACAGAGCGCGGGGGACTCGCCAGCCAGAGACGCCAGCCAGGAGAAGAGAAACTCGGCAAGGGAGTGAATCAATCAAAGAGACCTTCACAGCTCCCCACACAGGGCCTGCCCGGATAATATACTGCCGCTTTAGATGTTATGTTCTGAACTTAATTACTGAGAAATTATAGCAGTGCTGGGGGAGGCTCAGGGGGAGTTGGAGGACGGCAGCACATAGGGACTTCTGGCTCCACTTGCTGCCGCAAACAAGGGCATGAAATGTTTCGGGCAAGGACCTCCGGCACTATGCCCCACTGTGCCCCCCTCCCGTTTCACTGCCCGGATCTGCTGAGTCCAAGTGGTGGGGATGGAAGCGATCGTGCTCACAACGGGAGTCTCTTCTGCAGCTCTCCGTGTGGAGGGCATGGGACACCAGGGACCTCTACCATCTCTGAACCCCCACCTGCACCCCGAAGGGACACAAACTATGTCTACATCCCTTTCAGGTAGTGGAGCAGCTGAAAAAAACAGACCATGCGATACCAGAGCCCCAGAGGTGAGGTGTAGAGAGAAATTTGCCCTGCAGAGCAATTCTGGCTCACCCCAAGGGCTGGCTGGGCACACAGGGAGCCCCAGGCACCCACGGGGGCTCAAGGCTGCAGATCCCCTGCAGCCACAGCTCCCTGCCCGCTCTCACCAGCTGGCTGGAGGTCAATAGGACCAACCCTAGGGCAAAATCTACTCTCTGGGAGCTCCCCAGATTTGTGCCCTAGGTCTTGGGGTGCGGTGGGGATGACCTGCAAGGCGGTGAAATGGGCGCTTTCACCACCCCCGGGGCGTGCTCAGCCTTCCGAGAGTGGTCCAGGGCATTTCCTACCCCATGCTCTGCACAACATCTCCTTCCCGATCCCCAGCCTAGGGGGCAGTTATGGGTCAGGGTGAAGGAGGTGACACAATACAACCCTGCTGCTCACCCCCGCCAAGCCCTCCCGGACGCCGTGCTGTGTTTGGAACCGGCGGGCTCCGGAGTCCAGCTCCGGAGGTGGGAGGTGTCTTCTTGAACACCGCCGATGCTAAGCCCCCTTTTCCCACGGCAGAAGCTCCGAGGTCACCTCAGTCCCCATCCCCCCGGCTGGCACAAAGCTTCCCCAACGCGGGAGCTTGGGGGGTTCGACTGAGGGGAGCAGCACCGGGACCCTCTCCGCCTCCAACCCTCCATGGTCAATCTCCAGCATATAAATCGGAACGAGAGGGTACCTCCCCGGCTTCACCCCCTTACCTTGGGCACCAGCTCCCGGGAGGCCGGGCAGAGTGAGCAAAGCAAAGCAGAGCAGCCCCCAGCTCCCAAGCCGGGCCATGGCTCCGCCAAGACGTG
>VWYK01056777.1:156678-192760 GCA_013399775.1 Semnornis frantzii | reverse complement strand
TCCGCCCCCGGTTCGTGCGGGCCCCCCCGCCCCAGCTGTGGAAGCAGCAGCCTCTCTCTGCAGCTTCGAGCTCTCTAAGAGCCTCTGGAGCTGCCCCCTACTCCGCGCAGCTCCCAGCCCCTCTGACAGCGTTCAGAGCACCAGCGGCGGCCGGTCCTTTGAAAGGGAGCACAGCATGTCCCTGATGTCGCTCACAAACAGAACTCACTGCCACAGGATTATCAAAGTGAATTAAGGACCTCAAAATCTAAAAGCTCTAACCCCCGAGATGAGCAAATGGCACCTCCCAGGTAACACATCACCTCTTTAGGCCTGATCTTGCAATTAATTCTGCAAGGCCAGACCTTCTAACAGGATCAGGCCTTGAATGCACATCCTTCAAAAATATCTGTGCTTTATACCAGTACAGTACCCCGCATTAGGTGTGGGAGAGCAGCTCAGTCAGCATTAACACCCAAGGACCTACACCATCCACACAGAAGGAAATATTCACCCTGACTGCTGGATCAGCCTCCTGAGCACACAGAGTTATTTCTGAGCCAAGGGAACTACAAGGATCAGGGTGAAACGAAAGCATGAGCAGATTAGCCTGAAGCCAGGCCCAGCAGCACCAGGTCAGATCAGGGCAGGGACAGACTGAACACTCACAAGCATCGGTACAACAGCGTGCATTAGTGCCTGGGCACCGGTGTGCATTTCCACTGCATCATACCCACTCACGTGTAAATCACACAGAGTCCTCAGGGGGACAATGCCTGTGTGCATGTTGCAGATCCGGAGAGCTCCTGCCAAATTTCCCATCGACCTCATGAAGAGAGACTGAACAATAACCCAGCACTTGCCCACCTCGGCATTAATCAGCTCCGTGGCTGGCATTCTCAACCGAGATGACGGGGATCGATGTGCTGTGGGAGGCTGCAATCCTGGCTCACCCCTTGAGGAGGTGTTTATCAGTACAGGCTGGAACAAGCACAGGGAGAGAAGCTGCCCTGCCAGGGGCAAGCTCAGCCCCCCACACTTCACTTGGACCCTGCTCCCCACTCCCACCACGTATGCTGCAGCAGGGAGTAGCCACGATAATGCTCAGCACGCTCCCAAGCCCCTGTGGGATCAGGGCTTTGTTCCATAAAGAACAGGAATGCCTGTCTCCAGGGCCATAAATTCAGCTCCTGCCCCTGGTGCCTGCACTGATTTATGGTTATTACAATTAATCTTGCTGAGGTGTGAGCCGTTTATTACCCACTTGTGCAGGTACCTGGTTCCCCACAGTCACCAAGGCAGACTGGTGGAGTTTTGATCTCACAGCACAATCCCACCAGAGTACATTCTCCATCCCAGCCCTGGCAGCACAGCTCTACTCACTCCATACCCGCTCTTCTCTACATGCCTCCATTTAGGCAGGGGCAGGTTCCAAGCGTGCCACACCTTGGCTTTTCTACTTGCCCCTGGAGACAGCTGTGAGCTGCCTCATGCAATACTGGTAGCATCCCAGGGACAACAGCAGGCTCTGGTGGCATCTAGATTGCCACTTGAGAACACGCCAGGTGATGCCTGGATAGGAGGCTGTTACCCACTCCCAACCCCATGCCACTGAGTCATCCCTACCCCATGCAGGTCATCTCTCCATCTCCCACGGATTTTGACCCAATCCTCCAGCATCATCACATCCTCATCAAGAATCCCAACCCTGAGTTATGATTTGGGGCAGTGTCACTTGTAATTACTCCAGGAATCACAACGACACACATGCAGACCAGCTGCAAGTCATGTTGCATGACTCTTGTCTGAGACTTCCCCAGAAGGGGTGAAGCTGCAGGGGTCTAAGCGCACATCAAGGTTGGGGCTTTTGAGCTCCTCTCTAGAAATCTGACCCCCAGCAGCAGCATACCCACTGGCAGCTGCTGCTTCTGGAGACCTCAGCTAATGAGGGGTTCGCCTTGCAATGCCACCATGCCAGCCCCACTGGCAGCAGCAAAGCCACCTCGGGCCTATTTGTAGATTTGAAAGCTGTTATTTTGCCTCCTGCTTGAAGAGGGCGCATCAAAGTCAAACCCAAAATACGTCGCTGGGCTTGAATTAAAAACTCTTGTCTGAAACCAAGGCAAGTTCCAAAAAAAGATCAAGGCTTTGTTTGAAATGTAAAAAGTCTTTGCTGGGATGTCAGGCGCTTTGGGGACCGTCAGCATTATCTAAAGGCTGCAGGACAACAGCCAACAGCTTCCTTCAGCCGTCCTCAGCATCTCTTGTCTTTCTTGCACAGGGCACCAGCTCTCTCAGCAGCATCTCTGTTCTCAGAGTACAGAAGCAGCATCCCGTGGTGAGCGCCATGCCCCCTCAAGGAGCTCTGGGAAGGGGCTGGGAAGTGCAAGGAGAGGTGAGGTTGGAAGCATTGCCTGTGAACAAGACACTCCAGGAGCTCAGTCCTCCTCTGCTGTCAAAGGGGAGAGGAGGAAGATGTAAGCACAGGCTGTCAGCAGTGACATCCGGAAGAGAAATGGGATAATGGAGGCTCTGCAGCCTTGCAGACAGAGGTATAACAAGTTCCCATGGGCTGCAGTTGAAGCCAGAGCCATCCAGCCTAGCAATAAGGTGTGTGTTTCTAATTCCAAGGATAACTGACTGGCTGCAGCAAGGCTCCCCAACACTTTCTTTTAGAATTAAGATTGGAAGTGGCTTTTTAATTTCTGCAGAAGCACCTGCTCTCCTAGGAGGAGTTAATGCAGGGCAGTGCTGCAGGCCACAAGCAATCTCTGAGATCTCCTCTCTTTAAGCCTGGGATTAGATCAGGTCCTTTCTCCCCAGGAGGACTGTGGCAGAGGGTGAGATGGAGCTATTGCACACCCCTGAGCCATGGGGACACTTTCCAGCCCCAGGCAGGGCCACACAAAGGCAGATGCCCTGTTCTTAGCAAGACAGAAGCTACCTCTCCTTGAAGGGCAAACAGGGTTCTATCACTGCCCTCGGATGCTGGGTAAGGAGCCTCCAAGCCAGCTCAGAACAGAAACATCTTAAATAATTGATGTCTTTAAAAAAAAAAAAATACCAAGAAAAGGTATAGCAATAGGAGCAAGCCCTCTCCTCCTGCCAGCACTGCTCCTCTTCCCAGCCTGGAGCTCTCTCCCAGCTTCAGCTGCTGGGAGCATCTCAGACCAATTAAGATCTTCCTTCAAGCCCAGAGTGATAGTGAGGGGCCTGCAGAGCTGGGAGGGCTCTGGAGCTAGCAGGGAGCAAAACAACAGCATCTCCCCATCCATGGTCACAGGAGTCCCATTTCTGAGCAGGATCTGTCTGTCTCCTTGGAGAGCATCCATCTGGGAACAAACCAAGAGGGACCAGAACCTTCCCAGGGAGACCTGCCCACAACTCTCTGCTCTTTCACACCCACCAGTCCCCAGTGTGGGATGAGTCTGAGTAGTCAATGAGCTGCTGAGGCAGGGGAGGGTCCCAGACAGCCCTGACCCTCCCCAGGTCCTCTCACTGGGGCCCATTGTGCTACTGATCTCAGCAGCATCAGCATGAGCATCTCCCCAGAAGCACCACACACCAACAGTGCAGGAACGGCCCTGCCCTGTGCTCCAGCCTCCCTAGGGCAGGATATAGGGGGAACTTAGCCCCATCCTCACTGAACCCAGCCACCCCTCATTCCCCCCTAAACCCCACCATGGAGCTGAAGACTCCCAAACCCACCACTGCACAGAAACTGATGATATTAAAGCTCTTTCTCCTGCTCCAAACCACCTCTAATTGAGCACACCGGGACAGGCTGCACACCATCCCTCCACCAGCAAGCAGGAGAAGCAGCATTCATCCCAGCAGCCCTCCTCCACCAGGGAAGCTGGCAGGAACAGGAGCCTTTGCTCCAGCACAAAGCTTTTATCAGCCTTCCTGCAGTGCAGCCAGCTCTGCCAGGAGCTCAGGGTAGCACAGCAAGAGCTGCTCATGCTGTAGCAGGGGCCTCCTCCTCATGAAAAAAGAAAAAGCAGGAGGTTGGGGCTGCTGGCTGGATCATCACATGATGATCCAAGCAAGAGGGTCTATGACCCTCACAGTGGGAAGAAAGCTTCATTCCTGCTGCTCCAGACCCATGGCCCTTTCCCAGCTGGAGCTCACACTGGCAAACCTCTTCCAAAACATTTCCTCAAGGCGACTGGGCAGCAGAAACATTTTAAGCATGAAACAGCCCAAAGCTGCAGCCATGGCACCAGGGTCTCAGACATACCAACTGCTCCACCACCCTGCAAAGCTGAGATTTTTTTTTTTTTCTGTCGAGAGAATGCACCAGAATGGGTCACAGGGAAGGATGGACCTGCAGCTTCATGGGGGTGAGCTTGGCGCAGGCCCCACACTTCAAGACCACCAGCACAGAAACAGTGGCTCAGCAGCACCAGCCTCCTGCCAACAGTCCAGACCTCAAGGCTGATTTTTAAATCAAGAGATTAAAAATTTAAACTAAGGCTCTGGCTCATTTCAACATGATTTCTTAACATTTAAAGGCCACCTTCCTGAGCATTTCTCAGGAGCAGCAGCTGGGGACCAGCCGGGTTTGCTAGGGGCTGGATCCAAGACTCTCACTTAATCACATGCTTCCAAGAGTTGAGGTTTTAAAGGCACTCACTGCTGAGCCCCACATGCTGGCCAGGGGTAGGCTGGGGGTGCTGGAACCACACCACCACACTCCCCCCTCCCCAACTCTGTTCCCCTTGGCCAGAGCACTTGTAAGAAACACACTGCTGATCCCCAGCACGTGATGCTTAGAGGCTCCAGGCCCAAAAGCAAAAGACTGGAGCAGACACCAGCTCACTCTTAAGGAGCATATCTCACATCTGCTCACACCCTCCCCAGCACCTCTTCTCTTGTAACCATCACACTGAAGCACACCCAGATACACACAGACCTTCTGCACCCCCAGGTACCACTCACAGCCCATATCCCAGGGTCCCTGCAAGCAGAAGATCATAAAATCAGAAAGGTAGCAAGTTCAAAGCCTACCTTACCTGTTCCCAGCTGGTACCAATTTGTGGTTGATCCCTCACAGAAAGCACCAGCTAACTCCTGCTCCTGGTACAGCTCACTAAGCACCATGACCTCCCTGTCCTGGCACAAAGCTTGGCATCTTCACCAACACAGAATCCTCAAATACTGTCCTCAGCCCAGCTCTGCCAGCTCAAGCTCTTTTAACTCTTCTGCATGAAGCCAGTGAATTTAACCCACCCACAGGTTAAACATCTCCAGGTGTGTGCAGGGAGCAACTGCAGCTCCCACCCACAGCTTGCCCACTCTCCACACTGTCACTGAGGAAAGGGGGAAGCTTCATCTCCAGCAGTGGGGTAGGATTCTTGCCAGGAGCTGCCATTGCTGCCTGGAGGCTCAAGACTGCCTGGAACAAGGGCAGGGAGCTGCTGGCTCCTTCTCGAGTTATCATGATGGGCTGCAGCAGTCATTGGTCCAAGGTGTGATATAATTAGGAAGCCACAGATGCCCCAAGGTGGCCAACTGCTCTCTGGGGTCATAAGGAGCTGGTGGAGGACACAAATCTTGTAAGGAGAAGCTGAGAGAACTGGAATTGTTTAGCCTGGAGAAAAGGAGGCTTAGGGGAGACCTTCTGGCTTTCTATAGCTCCCTGAAAGGAGGCTGGACCCAGGTGGGGGTTGGTCTCTTCTCCTGAATAGTAAGTGATAGAATGAGAGGAAACAGCTTCAAGTTGAGGTTTAGATTGGACATGAGGAAAAAAATTCTTCCCCAAAAAGGTTGTCAAGCCCTGGAACAGGCTGCCCAAGGCAGTGGTGCAGTCCCCAACCCTGGAGGGGCTGAAAAGCTGTGTAGATGTAATGCTGAGGTCCATGGTTCAGTGGTGGCCTGGCAATGCTGGGTTAACAGTTAGACTCCATGATCTTTAAGGTCTATTCCAACCTAAACAATTCAAATGATTCTATGGATCTGTGACTTCCCACATCCTTGTCCCACACACCCCGGGGTCACCGTGACCGCTCAGCTCAGCCTCTGTCTTCCAGCCTGGCACATCACCAGTGCTTTCCATCATCTGGCAGGCAGTTTCTCAGCACAGGGTGCTTCAGGTGCTGCACTGATTTCCAGCCCTACAGAATTAGGTGATAAATAATGGATAATAATAGGGGAAATTGTAAATAATGTATTTACAGACTTACATAATGAATCACAGCCAGCATAGACTGCTCCAGTGATAGCCAACGCCTGGCAGTGCTGCAGCAGGCAGCACTGCCAAAGCAGCAAAGGGAAGGGGACACAAGTGGGGACCTAGGGGGGGAGATGTGAAGCTCTTCAGGGCTCCCAGAGCCTGTCCCCTCCAAGCATCAACCACTCGCTCCTCTGCTTGTGTTGCTGCAAAGCCCCAGGGCAATTTTAGGGAGATGTAATTAGCAGCTCCTCAATCAATCCCATTAGCAGCAGCAAAACCTCAGAGCGAATTATTCCATGTTCATGGGCAAAACATCAGGCTGGGATTGGGATTGTGAGGAAATGCAGGCAGGGGTGTTCCTACTCAGCCCCCTCCCCAAGCCGAACCCCCCAGATCTGTTGGGTTCACGGCTCCAGCTGCCTTGGCTCTGCTGACTGGGGACTGTCAGGACAGGGGCAGTGCTGGGGGTCGCTGCACCCCGAGCATCACCCCAGGGAGAGCCGAGGAGCAGACAGACACTCGGGAAATGGATTCTGGCTGGTTCCTGTCGGGTAATTCCGCTCGATAAGAGACCGTCGATGGGATTCGCTGCCAATTGTCACCCCGTGCAGGGGGAGGACGGCAGCGCCGGAGCTGCTGACTCAGGGAAAAAGAGCGAAGGAAGCAGAGGCCGCGCAGCAGCAGCAGCAGGCAAGGGGGGCAGGTCTGGGCTGCTCCACCACCACGTTTCTTCCTCACACCAAACGGCCTCGCAGAGTAACACCAGGCGCACAAAACTTCGCGGCCCAATTCCCGGCCCGACCTTGCGGGCAAAGGCTGACCTGGGGGAACCACCACCCCGTGCCTCAGTTTCCCCACGCTTGCGGGTGAGTGAGGCCCGGCACGGCGATGCCAGCTGCCGCCACGTGCCACGGGTGAGATGGGAACCGGTGCAGCATCACGTGGAGCCCTTCTCAAACGGCTTTGTGCCATCGCGCCAGCCAGGAGCGAGGCGAGGAGAGATCCATCTTCCTGCCTGCCAGATAAAACAGCTACATTTCAGATAATTCCAGATAGTAAATTTTTTGAGTCCCTATAAGCTAAAATCAATATTGGCACAACTGTGCGTCATTAAAAACTAAATGAACATGACAAAGCCAAACTGCTGCCTATTAAACAAATGAGTTTTCTATCCACACAGGCACAGCAGGTTATTAAATTCTTTATTACGGGAGCGTTGCCTTTTCTAAAAGGGGGTGGGAACACGTCACCCTGCAAGGTGTGCTGCTGTGATGGAGCTGGTGTGTGCCTGCCCTTCCCGTGACACTGGGGACATGCTGTACTAGCAGCAGAAAAGCAAATTTGGCAGCCCTTGGCTTTCAGAACTCAGTGCGTGGATTGATGTGGAGCAGCCCAGCCCGGCCCAGCCCTGGCCCCTGTGCTCTGATTTGCTGCAACAAGGAAAAACCACCAGAGTGAGAGAGGCTGTGGTCTTCAGCCCTTGGAGAAAGGCTTGAGGGGAGTCCCAAGCAAACCAGGGTTGTGCTGGATGTGACATCAGCGTGGTGGCAGTAACAGGGTAACACGATGGAGATGCTCCAGTGATGTCACAGTGGTGCAATGGTAAGACAACAGCAGTGCAATGGCCACATAATGTCAACTGGACGGCAACACAATGGCAATGAAATGGCAGCACAGTGATGAAACAGCAGCTGTGCTCCCGTTCAGGGCAGTGTGTAACTTCCCTCTCCTTCTCTAGGAAGCCAGAAGCATGGTAGCAAGGCTGCACCTTGCCTTTTCAGTCCAAATCTGGGAAGTCCTGAGAGTGCCCTTCCTCCTCTCCAGTGATCAGCAGGCTCAGACACTGCCTGTCACCTTCATCTGCCACCGCTGCTGCCTGGTATTGCAGGTACTGCCATGTTGGACATACTGCCAGCAGCCCACTGTCTGTCCCTGTGTCATAATTTCAGTGTCCTGATTGTGTCCAAGTTCTCACTGCACACCCAGAGGTATAAATATTAATAGGTGCTGGGTGAGTGCTGGGGAGGAGAAGGCTGGAAAGGGACCAGAGTGGGGGGGAAGGGGCTGAGGCAGCTCATCTGCGGTCCTCCTGAGCCCCCACCCATGCCAAAGCCAGAAGAAGCAGTGGCTGGAGGCTGAGCTGGAAAGCCCTGGGAAAGGTCAGCGTGCTCAGCCATGGAAAGGAAAGAGCTGGCAGGCAGCTGCTGGCTGAGTGGCTCCCACAAGTGCCAGCCGCTCCAAGGATGATGGGGAAGGTCCTCTCATCACCTTCCTCCAGGATAGGCTCTCCCCAGCACACACACGGGGCCAGGGCGGTGCAGAGGGTGCTGGGCCAGCACCCACTGGATGAGTCCCACAGGCTTACTGATCTCTGTACCCATCTGCACATGATCTGCCCAAGCATAGCATGACAGGACAAGAGGAAGCAGCATTAGGTTGTTCCAGAGGACGTTTAGATTGGATGTGAGGAAAAATACCTCCCTTTCAAGGGTTCTCCAACCTTGGCACAGGCTGCCCAGGGCAGTGGTGGAGTCCCCATCCCTGGAGGAGTTTCGAGGCCCTGTAGAGGTGCTGCTGAGGGACATGGTTTAGCCATGACCTGGCAGTGCTGGGTTAACAGCTGGGCTCGGTGATCTTAAAGGTCTCTTCTAAGCAAAACTGCTATGATTCTGATTCCTGGTGACACATGGTGACCCACAGCTGCCTCTCCACCATGTTCTCCCTGGGGATAAACACCGATCCTGCCTGCTCCATGCCGATGCTGTCTGGAACAGGGGGCGGGCTCATCCTGGCTGCTGGTGGGCATGGCTGTGTGTCTTGGCTGATGCTCACATCCTCCCTTGACAGGGCACACAGCCCCCAGGACTTTCTAAAAGCAGGGCCAGCCTGCTACAGGTACTGTGGAAGCAGAGCCCCACATGCCTGTCCCATTCCTAGCTGGTAATGCTGTCCTTACCAGCACCCAGAGACCCATTTAGGTTTGGTGGTAATGAACTGTGCCAACACACTGATTTATGTCTTCCTCGAACAGACAGCTCCCATGGCACATGATGATTAACATTGATAAGCTGTAGACAAGATATTCCATGCCTGTGGTACATGCCACCAGCCCTGTGCCACTCCACTACTCTTTGCATTAACCCTCTAGTGAGGCAACATCCTCACTGCTTGGCACAAGGAACTGTGCCGTGTAGCACTGGAGCTGAGATGGATTGTCCTGCTGTGAACAGCCTGAAGCAGCCTGGTTCCTGCCCTGAACAGACCCATAGCACAGAGGGATCTCACTTGAAGACCATCCATGGAGCATGAAGTTCACCTCTGCAAGGAGAGGACTGAGAGAGGCAATAGGAAAAGAGGCAATGGTTTGAAATTGGAGCAAGGTAGATTTAGGCTGGACATTAGGAGGAAGTTCTGCACAATGAGAGTGGTGAAATACTGGAACAGGTTGCCCAGGGATGTGGTTGAAGCCCTCTTCCTGGAGACATTCAGGATCAGACTCGATGTGGCCCTGAGCAACTTGATACAGGTGGAGGTGTCCCTGATGGCTGCAGGGGTGTTAGGCAAGTTGAACTTTGAGAGTTCCTTCCAATTTGATGCAGTCTGTGACTTCAGAGGGAAAGAGTAAGCACAAGATGCATCTGTGGCCCCTGGCCCAGCTGATGCTCTGCCACACGATGGATGGCACAGTGGCACATGCTCTGCATCCATTATCTGGAGCAGCTCCAGCAAGGAGCTGGAAAGAAGCTGCACATCCAGGGATGCTGGATATGACCCTTCTGCAAGCAGAGAAGTCAATCACACCCCAATTGAGCAGCGGCAGAGCCAGCTGGGAGGGGTGGGAGCTGCTGAGGGAAGTTTTATGGGGCCTGAATCAATCAGAGGGAATCCCATAAAAGTCGGTGGGTATGGATGGGCTCCTCGGATAGGTTTTGACATCCAATTGTCTTTCCCATTTCAGTTGTCATAAAGCTCTGCACACCCATATATACAGCAGGAGCCAGCATACACACACACCAGGGAGGCTGATGCACAGCCACGTGTACGGCAGAGCTCGACACACGTGCACGGAGTGGCTCAGACACACACGTGTGGCACATGGCAGAGCCAAGGATCCAGGGATCTGTTTGCCTGTCATTACCCACAGCGAGGGATGGGCGATTTGCAGATTGCATCAGGTTGGAAGGGACCCCCAGAGGTCATCTTGTCCAACACCCCTGCAATGAGCAGGGATGCCTCCAACTAGATCGGGCTGCCCAGAGACACAAACCTGATCTCACATGCCTCCAGGGATGGAGCCTCAACCACAGAATGCCAGGTTGGAAGAGACCCCAAGGATCATCTGGTCCAACTTTTCTAGTTCTTTTGATGTCCCTTCCAACCTAAACCATTCTGTGATTCTATGATTCTAGGTGGTAGTCTACTTGAAATGAGATGGCCAGCACCCTGCCAAGCTGAGTCTTAGAACTGCCCAGTGTAGGAGAATCCACTACTTCTTTTGGGAGAGGATTCCAATGCTTGGCTGTTCTCATGGTGAAAAATGTTCTTTTGGATTCCAGTGGGAATTTTCCCAGCAGAAACTTGTCCCCATCAACCTCTTGTCCTTTCCACGTGACTCATTGTAAAAAAGGGAGTCTTCATCCTCTTGATAGCCACACTTTATGTACTGGTGCATAGTCATAAGGTCTCCTCCATGTCTTCTCTTCTCAAAGGTGAACAAACCACATCTCTGAGCAACCTGTTCCAGTATTTTACCACTCTCTTTGTAAAGAAGTTCTTCCTCATGTCCAGCCTAAATCTACCCTACTCCAGTTTCAAACCATTGCTCCTCAACCTGTCACTATATGCCCTTCTAACAGTTTGGGGGCAGGGGTGTGGGGGGTGTGATGGGGCATTGATTTGTGAGGCTGATCTCATTTGAAGAAAGAAAAAATAATAAAAGATCCCTCCAGCACCAAGCATTACTGCTGCATCCTGAGAATCATTGAACAGTTTAGGTTGAAAGGGACCTCAAAGATCACCTAGTTCCAACCCCCTGCCATAGGCAGGAACACCTATAAACAGGAGTAGGAAACTCTGCTCACTCTCCTCACACACAGTGGAGAGCAGGATGCATCCAACACATGCATGCAGACACTTAGAGAATCACAGAAGTTTTTTGGTTGGAAATGATCTCTAAGATCATCAAGTCCAACCATGGCCATTAAACCACATCCTGAAGTGCCATGTCCACACAGGAATATCCTGATACAGTGAGCCTGCAAGAAACTCCCCCTCCTCCCAGCCAGCACTGCTCTCTGTGGAGATATCTCAGCCTCAAACTTAGATGAGCAAGCAGCTTGTACATCATCTCTGTGCAAATTGTTTGCTGGGCTTGGGACGTGAGCATCAACACCTAGGGCCAGNTCCCCATCCCCATCCCCATCTCTCTACCCTGGAGCTGAGACCACCAGGAAAAGGTGACTCTGCTGCATCACATCGCAAAATGGCTTCTGGATAAACAGTCACGGATGATTTCCCTCTGCCCATCTGGCATGCAGGACGAGGTGTGCAGGAATGAAACACCCAGCTCTGGTGTCTTCTCTTCCTCCTCCTTCCTTGTCTTCAGCTGCAGCCTGTTTGTAAATGAGAGGTAAAGAAAATGGAAGGGCTGGAGTGGGGAAGAGGAAGGACTGCGTGGTGCATCTAGAAGACATCACAACATGGCACTGATGTGGGAGTGGAGGGAACTGGCAACCACAAGATCTTCTGCACATCTTGATTGCAGCCATCCTCCCCATTGTAGTCTGTTTGGTATCCCTGAGGTTCCACACTGGACAACTGACATCCTTAGAGTTCCATACTGGATACCTTGCAACCTTAGAATTCTGTGCTGGAATTCCTGGGGTCCCACATCAGAGATCTGGCATCCCTAGCATCCCATGGTGAAAATCTGTTGCCCCCAGGGCCATACATCAGAGATCTGGGATCCTGTACTAAAGGCCTGGCATCCCTGGGATCCCATACTGGACACCTAGCATGCCTGGAGTCCCACACCAACTGGCATGGGTGCTCCTCAGCCAGTAACTCACGTCTGAGCCACTGCCTTCCTTCAAAAGCCATCTCATCCCAGCTCACAGCCGTGGTGGGGAGGGCAATTTATCGCTTTCCCGGGTGCCAGATCCCCTTTGTGGATAAAGTCATTTGTGCAAACAGACGCCAGCAGCCTCTGTCGCTGCCTTATTTCACTCTCCCTGACTCGTAGCTCATCATCAGTTACGGTGGTGACCAGTCACCTAAATCACCCAGCTTTGCTCTCGCTCCCTGCTCTGATTGATGCTGCGATTTTTCTCCTCTCCAAACAACCACGTGCTGGCTGCAGCTCTGCGTGGACACCAGGGAAGGGGGAGATGGGACCAAGGGGCTCCAAGGTGGCACCTAATCCACAGAGCACATTGGGTTCCCCAGACACCCACACCCTGGAACTAATCCTGCTTGTTCCGAACGCGTGGCAGAAAGCTCCACGTTCACGCTCGGCGAATGTTGGCATCTATAAACCCTGTGGAGAATGGCCCAGCAGATTAGCCAGGGCTTGTTCACCACTGCAGCTCCTCAGCTTGGCACGGGCTGCGGCATGAGTGCCCAGTGCCAGGCCCTGCCTCCCTGGCAAGCAGCTGCTTCCTTCTGGCTGCCGTCATTGCCAAGAGCTTGGAATTGCTGAGAGCAACTGGCAGGGCTGGGGCAGTGGCACTGGGAGCTCTGTGGCCATGACAGCTAAGGGCTGCTCTGGCATGAGGCTGTAATTAAACTCTCATCAGAGTCCTCTGATGTTCTGGGATGGGCCAGTGGCTCTCACAGCAGAGCCAAACAGGGAGGGATACTCTGCCCTACCAGATTTCCATGGTGGATGCTGTTCAGCATGTTCACATCATCCTCGTGTTTGCCTTCTTAGAATCACAGAATCACAGAATTGTTCTGGCTGGAAAAAGCCTTTAAGATCATCAAGTCCAACAGTCAACCCAGCTTTGCCAGGCTGCCACTAAACCACATCCCTCAGCATCCCATCTACACAGTTTTTAAGCCCCTCCAGGAATGAGGACTCCAGCACTGCCCTGGGCAGCCTGTTCCAGGGCCTTACAACCCTTTTCTTGATGAAATGTGCAAGCAGAGGATGCCAGCATCCCAGCGGGGCTCAGGGCAGGTCTGCTCCCACACTACAGAGAAGAGAGGGATGGAGGAATTGTGGGCTGTGCCAGACCTGAACATCCCAACTGGAGCCTCTACCCAAGCCCGGGCGCTGTCGGGCTGGCAGCCAAAGGAGGACTGGAGGGACGGCAGCTCGTCGCCTCGCAGCATATGCAAGCTGAGAGTGAGCGGTCCTCAGGCAGCGCGGCGAGCAGCCGGGCGTGCGCGGAGCGCTGGCTGCTGGAGCCCTCAGCCCCTGCCAGCGCCTGCCAGCCTTCCATGCTCTTGTCCCTTCCAGGGCTTCTCGCCGCTGGCTGCGTGGTGGTAGGGATGGTGTGCACTGATCCACGGTGCTGGGCTTGGCCCCGGCATCCACTGCCAAGGTTATGGCATAGTCCCAGGGGTGGGGATGCAGCGCTGGTTACGGTACAGGATGGAGCTGGAGGTCCCCATAGATACCACGACCCCTAAAGGGAGGAATGGATCCGTTTGAGCCCCCAGCTTGCTGCTGCCCATGGAGGGGAACCAAGCAGAGAGGACAAGGACAGGCAATCAGTGTCTCTTGTCCTCTGTGCCACACAGATGGGTCCATTGGCAGGCCAGAAGGACACACATCTCTGGGTACTGGGGAAGTGGAACTGACTTAAATCGATTTTAAATGCACGGTTTCTCTTGTGGTGGCTGTTCCTGACTCATGTGACATTAAACTCCAGCATCACTCTGGCCAGTTCCACCTTCCTGCACCATGGCTCCCAGCCAAGCAGGATGAGGCCCCACACCACAGCCAGCTGTGAGAGATTCAGCCGAGCACGAGGGGGTTTGGCAGGTCCGCAAGCTCCTGCTGAGTCCATTTGCACCTCCCTAGCAGGGTGCTGCCAGCCTAGGCAAGGTGTGAATTAATCCCTCCGGCTCCCTGACACACTCCCCAGCCATGTGCCTGCATTGCCCTCACTGCTCACTGCTGCCTACCTTTCCCCATCCACCAGCTGCTGCAGATCTGTACCCTTCGGTGGGGTCTCAGCCCCATTCAGCTGCACTCCCCAACATCCCGCGGGGCACCCCGGGACGGCCTCACGCCTGCCCGCACCAGCGCCGGGGGCTGTGCTGGCACAGGCTCCCCAGTGCCTCCCAGTAACAAGCTTCTGTTAAATAATTGAATTCCTCAAATCGTTCCCTTCTCCCTCCGGTTTCGGTACACATTTGTCATCATGCCATTATGCAGACGCTTTGCTCACACTTCATTTATTCATAAGCGTGGCTGTGGCTCAGGCAGCAGTGAGGACAACAGGGCTGGGCACAACCGCTGGCACGGGACACGGCTGTGCCCACTGCTTCTTGCTCTCATGGTGGGACCTGGACAATCGCAGTATCACAGTATCACCAAGGTTGGAAGAGACCTCAAAGATCATCAAGTCCAACCTGTTACCACAGACCTCAAGACTAGACCATGGCACCAAGTGCCACGTCCAAACCCACCTTGAACACCTCCAGGGACGGTGACTCCACCACCTCCCTGGGCAGCCCATTCCAGTAGGGAATGACTCTCTCAGTGAAAAACTTTCTCCTCACCTCGAGCCTAAACCTCCCCTGGTGCAGCTTGAGACTGTGTCCTCTTGTTCTGGTGCTGGCCTGAGAGAAGAAAGCAACCTCCTCCTGGCCACAACCACCCTGCAGGTAGTTGTAGACAGCAATAAGGTCTCCCCTGAGCCACCTCTTCACCAGGCTAAACAATTCCAGCTCCCTCAGCCTCTCCTCATAGGGCTGTGCTCCAGGCCTTTCACCAGCCTCGTTGCCCTTCTCTGGACACGTTCAAGCACCTCAATGTCCTTCTTAAATTGAGGGGCCCAGAACTGGACACAGTACTCAAGGTGTTACCTAACCAGTGCAGAGTACAGGGGAGAATGACCTCCCTGCTCCTGCTGGCCACACTATTCCTGATGCAGGCCAGGATGCCATTGGCCTTCTTGGCCACCTGGGCACACTGCTGGCTCATGTTTAGGCAGGTGTCAATCAGCACCCCCAGATCCCTTTCTGTTTGGCTGCTCTCCAGCCACTCTGACGATGCTGACATCAGGGCGATGGTGGAGGATGGAATCTACAAGAAAACCGGGGAGGGACAGTTTAGGATGTCAGATAGTGATAGGACTAGGGGGAATGGAACAAAGCTAGAAATGGGTAGATTCAGACTGGATGTTAGGAAGAAGTTCTTCAGCATGAAGGTGATGAGACCCTGGAAGGGGTTGCCCAGGGAGGTGATGGAAGCCTCATCCCTGGAGGTGTTTAAGGCCAGGCTGGATGAGGCTCTGGACAGCCTGATCTAGCGTGAGGGGTCCCCGCCCATGGCAGGGGGCGTGAAGCTGGAGGATCCTTGTGGTCCCTTTCAACCCTGACTGTTTCTATGATTCTAACCTCTGTGCATCCCCCATCACCCCTCTGCCCCTCTGTCAGGGGACATGCTTTGAGCCTTTGAGCCTGCTCAAGGCTCAACCCCATGTCCTCACAGCAGCTTCAGGTGGTGGCAGCAAGGGGCAACACCATTTGGCACCAGCCCACAGCTTGTGTCACCATAAGTGAGCAGCCTGTGATAAAGCAGAGCAAATAAGCCCTTTATGGGACAGCACCCTGCCAGTGGAGGATCCTTGTGGTCCCTTTCAACGCCTCCCTGCTGGGACAGCACCCTGACAACCCCCCTGCCAGTGCAGTGCACACCAGCTGAGCTGAGCCAAAGGGGCTCAAGCCGCTGCATCATGTTCCAGTTATGTGCTCCATCGTGAGAGTGCATCAGCAGATAAAAGGGCTCAAAAGCAACTGCTCCACGTGTGTCCCCTGCCACCAACACTGCACTTTGCAGGGTCCCATGTGCTGCCCAGCCCCACAGGATGCATCTGGTCTCTGTCCAGACTGGGCTCTCCCATCCCGTGGAGCAGCTTTGTGGAACCAGCCCAAAGGTAAAGGGTGAATGCACCCACAGAATGATGGGATCATAGAAAGGTTTGGGTTAGAACAGGCCTTAAACGTCATCTAGTTCCCAATTCGCTCAACATGGGCAAGGACACTTTCTGCTAGACCAGGTTGCTCAGGGCCTTGTCCAACCTGTACTTGAACACCTCCATCACTGTGGTCTCTGGTTTGTGAGGTCCCTTCAGAGCCAGTGCAACTCCTGGTGCTGCTAGGTGCTAGATAGGAGCTCCCCAGGACCTCTAGAGTCCTTGGGGCTGGAGCTGTTTCTGTCTCTTGTGCTATGTATTGAAATGGTCCCAGATGAGGAATTAAAGACAAACCAGAGGTGAGTGGTGGGAGCCACTGGCACATTCCCAGTGATGGCTGAAGCAGTTCTGAGGGGCCAACAAACCCACACACCCAACACAGGGTCCTCAGGGGACTGTGCACCCTTCAAGATGCTGAGCTCAAGCCTCCAAGACACATGGGCACCTTCAGATCCATCCGGGCTTGGAGACACTACCATGGGCTGTGGGGCTGAAGGGGCTGTGGCTCACCATACATAGGCCAGCAGGCACTTGCAGGAGCACTGCTCAGGTAATTGTGGTAATTAGCCCTTAATGAAGCAACTATTTAAGGACCTGGTGCCAAGTGTTCCTTCAGGGCATGAGGATAGGAGGACAGGACCTGGATGTGGTGGGCACTGAGCACAGGCAATGTGTGGAGCTGTGGTGATAGAGGGGACAAGGACATGGCCACAGCCAACACATCCCCTGAGGTGACTGAGGGCATGTAAGGATGTCCTGTGCTCCTAAATGGAAATGGGGGAGAGCAGAGGACTGGTGCTCCCCCAGCTCCTCCCTGGCTAATGAAGGAGCCTTCCCACTGTACCCATTTTGCCATGAGACAGCAGCAAATCTCTGAGCAAAGCCCTGGTACTGAGCAGGAGTGGCTGTGGCTGACAGGCACCAGCATGGCACACAGGTTGTGCCTGGCAGAGATCACTCCTCCTGCAAACCTCTCAGCAAACCCAGCCCCTGCTCTGTGCCACCATCTCTCCCAGATATGCTGGCCTGATGACCAGGGTCATATGTGCAGTGACAAAGGGAAGTCCAGCTGCAACAGAGGTTTACAACACTGAAAAACTGCTGAGATGGGATGGATGCAACACCGGGCACCGTGCCACCTTTCCCTTGTGATGGACTCCAGCTGGGTGGCGTCCTCAGGCATAGAGCAGGGGCAGGGTGCAAACTCTCCAGCAGCTTTTGCTCCTGGATACTGGCACCTCAGTGACCCCCAGCCCAAGGGAGTCACTGGACCCCCATGGTGGGATCCCATGGCAGGATCCTGGAGTGCTGGCAGGGTGGTAGTGGGAGGGATGGGGCCAGAGCCCAAGCAGGCGGCTGCACCGGCGGATGCTGAGCCGACACGTTGCTCCAGAGGCATGTGCTGGAGCCAGAAGAGGGGCTGCAGCCAGCTGGCCAGCTCCTGCCTGAGTGGGCTGGCCCAGAGCCGGCGCCTGGCTCTGCTTCCGCAGTGGTGGCCAAGTTAACCCCCTGTGCATGGAGAGAGGCTGGGGCTGCCCACGGCCCACGCCGCAAAGACATCAGCAGCCCCGGGGAGCCACTCAGGGACAGAGGTGCATGCCCTGGTGACACCTCTGCCAGTAAGCCTTGCAGTGCCTGAGGGGTACAGTCAGGACATCCTCTCTCCTTAGGGCTCCCAGTTCAGCGCAGAGATGTGAGAGTCCCAGGATCCCCCCTGGGGGTTGTCATCGCCCAACCCCTCCCCATTTGCACCGACCTCAGCGGAGCAGCCAGCAGCCAACAGCCCGGATTTCCCCAATTCCCCCTCGGTGCCCAGGCTGACGGAGAAATAAAGTCTTGCCCTGGCTCCATCGAGGGACACGAGGAGATTCCAACGGCATTGCAACGGCCGACCAGACCCACCCAGCCCTGCCGCACCGGGAGCCATCATTCAGCGGCGCCCTGGCTGTGCCAACACGGGCCAGGCTTGTGGCAGCAAAGCCCTGGGCATGGAGCGCGGATGACAAGTGAATCGTGGCTCCAGCGGGGAAGGAGCAGACGGGAGGGAAATAAAAGCAAATTACATCAGTGCTGGCATGGGAGCCCACCCCAGCGAGCTATTTCGGGAAGGGCCGGGCTGGCTGCGTGGTTAAGCGCTTGCAGATGTTGCTTTGTGCATCTCACGGGGTTCCTTCCGCCGGCGCTGCCGGGCAGGGATGCTGCCAGCACGGGGGATGTGTCAGCAGGGCGCCGCGGGGCTCCTTCCTCCACCCCACGGTGCTGGCTCCCATGAGAGGGGAACCCCGGGAGGTGTTGGATGCCTGGATCCAGTCCTTGTGCTGGGGTGGGGAAGGGGATCCCCAGCACAGCCCTGCTGCCACCGTATTCTTCTGTTGCATGTGCCCGAGCAGCTCAGGGACTGGCGGTAGAGAATGCAGAGTGTCCGGCTGGTGCCCAGGACACGGTGGCATCTCAAGGTGACTGACAAGGGCAAAGAAACAGAAACCTGGCAGTTGCCATGGTTACTGCCTAGCATTCACCAGCGCTGGCTCCAAGCACATATAACGCCTGTGTTTTATCACCTGATGGGTCGTAGGAGGAAAGAAAGGGCTGTGATGGCTCCCAGCTTCCTCAGACGCAGGGTCAGTTGATGCTGGAGAGTCTGAGGCACGACCCTGCCCTGCTGTTCCCACAGTCAACACTAACGGCAGTTCAGATACCCTTAGCTGAATGTTTGGGCACTAATTGCAACCTCCTTCCTTAGAAGGCAATCAGGGTATCCAAGATCTGCATGGTGAACTCATCCCATTGGACCCAATTCCCAAACTGTGAGACACCCAGGCCCAGTGAGAGCTCAACCTGGACCATGCTGGGGGGGGGGGGGTGTCTTTGATACACATCATCCCTAAATGTCACTGCTGCTCAGCTGTCTCAGAAGGATCTGAGCCCCCAGTAGTGATCTGGACTCAGACATGGCTGCCAAGCTCCAAGCATGGCTCCGAGCTGGGATCTCATCCCAGGTCTCCATCAGCCTCAGCGTTACTCTTAAACCAAAAGTAAAAGCAGCTCAGTGTGGAACAAAGTCAAATGAAAGACGTGGCAGATGTTTCTTCTCTTCCAGCTCCCAATTCGCTACATGGGGCATGATGCTGGCGGGTCCCCACCCTCGATGCTGCCCATGTCACCCAGTGGCACAGGATGACAGGCACTAGGGTGGCAGGTGGCATTTGCCAGCTGCCCCCAGCCGCTGCAGGGAAATCAGCATCTCCGCCGCGCCAGGCAGGAATAGCCCCTTCGTTAGCTGCTGCCAGATGTTCCTCTGCAAAATAATTTGATGGAAAAACAGGGAAGGGAGTTTGAGTTTTGCCAGCAACATCTTGCTTTAATAAAAATCCAGGAAATCGTGCTGGAGGAAGGGAAGACGTGCCCAGTTTATCCCTGTCCTGAGCAGAAATATTCTCCATTCAGGGACAGTCTGCAACGCCGAGCTGCTCAACTTACCCCATGGGATGGCTGTAAGAAATCCCACTCTCGGGCTTCACAGCCCAGTCCAGCCCCAAGGACTGTCCCAGCACACTAAGGAACCCAAAGGCATTGAAACTGAGGAACTTCAGTTGGGCAGGCACTGCATGAGTTGAGAATACTCCACAGTCCTTGGCTACACAGGGGTTTCAGACTGACCTGCGCCACATCTGACACCCAAGATTTATAGTGCAGCTGTGCAGCCAAGTCCCTTTGCAGCCTGTAAGAAGGAGCCAAAGACAACACAGTCCCTGTCTGTCCCACCACAGCTTCCTCAGGGCCCTGGTTTCTGGCCCCACCAGCTCAGGGTGGCCCCATCTCAGTGTGGGTAGTGTGGGTGCCCCTGCCGTGGCCAGCAACCAGGAGTGACATCCATGCCCATGGGAACCCAGACCTCCAAAACACCTCGAGGCACCCCAGGGAAAGCAAAAAAACCCTAAAATCAGGACAAGGTGAGGAGGTCACCCACAGGTCTTGGCATTCACAGCAGCCTTCCTGCTCTGCAGAGGTGGCTGCAGGTGGGCTGCAGAGCCAGGATGGGAAGAGGATGAATGCTTAATGTAGGTGACTGGCTCCAGTCACAAGACCGTAAGAATGCTCTACATCTTCATTCCCTTCCCCATCTCCTTCTGCATCCCAATCCCTTGCCTGCCACCAAACCATCCCCATCCTCATTTCTTCTCCATCCCCATGTCCTCTCTATCCCCTTCCCTACCTTCATTCTATCCCCATCAGTCATCCCCACTATGGTCCAGGCTTGCTCCCATATCATTTCCAACATCAAGTGGCAGCAAACAGGGACTGGGATGTCACTCTGGAGCAAGAGCAGGGCCAAGACACAGACACCAAAAGGCATTGTGATTCCCAAGGAGAAAAAAAAAATCCCCTGAGAGATGAGGGAGAAGCAGAAGAAAAGGGAACTAGCAGGGGGAAAAAAAAGTTCAATCAGCTCTGTAAAGGGCACAATTTACAAAATCCATCACATATTTTACTAGGCTGGGATTTACGGATTAGCCTGTAATACTTAGGTGGCTTTTTGTAATAAAACCCTGAGCTGCAGCAGCCTTGGGAAAGTGAGAAGGTGGAAGAAGTCTCATCTACATCCAATGTTCATTTTCCCAGCATTTCCTCCCTTTTTTTTAATTTTTTTTTTTTTTTCATCTAGCCCCTTAATCTGGGCTTTATCTGCCTATGGAGAAGGACTGAGCTCTTTATTGGATTTTTGTCAAGAATAAATCATTTCGTTTGGGATATTGTGGAAGCAGTTTCTGTGGTGTTACAGCAAAGCAGCAGGGATCAGGTTCTGCCTTGCAACCTGCTCAACAGGCTGCAGAAAATGCACCCCGCAGGTCGCTGCTGCAGGAGTGCAAGCAGAGTGGGTACGGCACAGGGACAGAGAGCACAGTGTAAGTATGGTGAGTATGGCACAGGGAGAGTGGGCATGGAGTGGGTACAGTGAGTATGGCACAGGGAGAGTGGGTTTGGTGTGGGTATGGCACAGGGAGAGTGGGTGTGGTGTGGGTATGGTGAGTATGGCACAGGGAGAGTGGGTGTGGTGTGGATGTGATGTGTATGGCACAGGGACAGAGGGCATGGTGCAGATATTGTGCAGACATGGAGAGTATGGCACAAGGATAGCAGGTACAGTGCAGGTACAGTAAGTATAGTGCAGGTCTGGTGAGTATGGCACAGGGACAGTGGGTATGGTGCAGCTGCAGTGAGTATGGTGCACATGCAATGGGTATGGCACAGGAACAGTGTAGAGAGAGCAGGTACAGAGCAAACACAGCAGATACAGTGCAGGTATGGCAGATATGACACAGGGACTGTGGGTGTGGCATAGGTTCAGTGGATACAGTGCAGATATAACAGGTATAGTGCAGGTATGGCACAGATACAGGAGGTATGGCATGGGTATGGTGAGTACAGTGGGTATGGTGCAAGTACAGCACAAGTATGGTGGGTACAGTGCAGATGTGGTGGGTACAGTGTGCAGTGGGTCTGGTGTAGGTATGGTTCAGGCACAGCAGGTACTCACAATGGTCACTGTAGTGGTTTGAACCATTACAGTCACTCAGTGCCATCAGGCACCTTTGCTGATCTTCCCCATGTCTCCCCCACCATGCTGTAGCCAGCTCCCAGTGCCCTGGATGGTTTGAAATCCACCCAAAGGAGGATGTACATGGGCAGGCTGCTGCACAGGGCACCAGCTGAGCTACATCTGCCACTGGACCCTACCGGTATCAACCTTATTCATCCATGGCTGTCCCAACCTGGCCTCATGGGCATCACTGGGACAAATTTAACTGATGAATGGGCAAAACCCACAAAGAGGTGCCAGAAGGGAGGACATTGGCACAAGGTAACAGGGTGGGAATGTCCCTGCTGGGATATGGCAGGGGGAAGGCAAGTGGAGGAGCAGCTCCCTTTCAGGCAGGATTATAAAACCCAGCACTCAATTTCTTCTTAATCGTCTTAGCCCAGACCTCATTAGGGCAGTGAACTTCAGGGGCTGGGAGTGTGCCCTGTCCTTTCTTCCTTGAGTTTAGCTTTGTGGGGATCAGGGTCCCTGTACCTCCCCCTCAACACGATGCCATCGTGATGCCCCTGCACCAGCCTGGCCCTGGCATCCACCCGCAGCACTGCGGCAGGGTGGGTGGGCAGAGCCTTTGAAGAGCTGGAGATGAGTGGGTGTGCGGGTGTGAGCGAGAGCGAGTTATGAAGTCTCCTAATTAGCAAAATCCTTTGGGGAATGAAAATCCCTCAGCTGTCAGGTCTGTGTGGGAACATAAACAGGCTGAGCCAAGGACCTTGGGGACAGGGTGAGACCAGCTGTCAATGCTCCCATCCCCTTCCTTCATTCCCATTCTCGTTCCTATCCCTATCCCATCCAAACCCATCCCCATCCCTACCCCCATTATTCCAATCCCATTCTAACCCACCTCCATCCTCATCCTCATCCTCATCCTCATCCCCATTCCTATCCCAGATCCCATCCTAATTCCATCCTGTCCCCATCCCCATCTCTTCCCCACCTCCACCTCCACCTCCACCTCCACCTCCATCTCCATCTCCATCTCCATCTCCATCTCCATCTCCATCTCCATCTCCATCATCTCCATCCCTGCACACCTTAGCAGCATGGACTCTATTGCCAGTACCAGTAGAGCCAACCCTGGCCCTGGCCCTGGCCCATCAGCAGTGTAGGCAGGGGTCCACAGCCCCAGCCCTGCCTGCAGGCAGGAGTCCCAGCAGCTCACTGACATCACATCAGGGAAAAGACAATGTTGCAAGACAGGGTCCCAGGGGCATCTCTGCCTGGGGGCACCTAGGCATGGGGGTGAAGTTATGCCCCATCCTTCCCAGGGTGACAAGAGCTTTCTTGAGGGTATGGAGGAGCCCTGGGGAGCGTGGTGAGTTATTGCTGCAGGAAATCAAACAGCTAATAAACTGCCAGGCAGAAGCTGGGAAGGTTAAAACTCCATCCATAAAGGCAGGTGATGATTTATAAAGTGCCATCCAACTCCTCTTCCCTGCCCTGGGGCTACCATGATATCAGATGCCTAGGGAGGAAGACTCAGGGATGGTGCCTGTCTGTGCCAGAGCTTGCTAGGGCATGGGGTTGCATTCGTGCCCTGGGCTGGCAGTCCTGTGGGATGGAGGAGAGGAAAGGTCCCATGCTGCAGCCACCATTCCAGCCCATCTCATTAATCCCATAAAACCCATCCTATCCACCATCCCACACCATCCTGTCCTGTCCCATTCCCTCCCATTCATCTCATCCTATCCTATCCTATCCTATCCTATCCTATCCTATCCTATGCTATCCTATCCTATCCTATCCTATCCTATCCTATCCTATCCTATCCTATCCCACCTCACCCTGTCTCATCCCATGCCATAATCAATCCTGTAACTTCCAGAGATGGAGAAGCACCTTGGGCAGCCCTGGGTGTCAGCTGGGAGCTGCAGCAGTCCAGAGTGGGTCCACTGTGGCTTATGGTGCCCATTCCCGCCAAGGAAATACAGGCAGCACTGTAGTTGGCAGCTTCACCTCCTTTGCTCCCACCATTTGTCCTCCTGCCATGCCAAGACCAGCAGTGGGTCCCTGCCAGGCTTGCACCAACGCGCAGCTACTGAGAGGGAGAAATCCAAGGGAGATGCAAGGCAGCAAGAGGAGCAGGAGAGCCCAAAAGTCACCNGGTATGGGGGCTCAGGGAGCTTTCTCCCCAGTTAATTAATATATATGAGGAGCGCGGGCATGCTCAACACAGCAGCAGGGTGTCCCCCCCCTGCTCCCAGGAACAATCCTTCTGGCAGGACTGACACATTTATTATTTCTTCCATAATTACCTTATTGTGAGCATTTGTTAGGAAACACCCTGGGAACCTCAGCCCCGTGCAGGGCTCGCAGGTGGGAGCTGCCTTTGAAAGGCTGCCAGAGAGTTTTCTGCTCCAGAAAGTGGGCCAGGATCTGACCCCAGGCCTGTGTGCTTCGGTGCTGAGCATTGCCCAGTGCTGGTCTCAGCTCAAAAGAGTGCTACACATTCCAGGTGGAGCAGCAGGGGTGGGCAGGGGCTGGAGATGCTGTTCCTGCTCACAGGCACTGGTTCAGGCATCTGCCTGCATGGGTGCTGGGTGGGGGTGTTCTGCCACCCTAGTACATGCCATGTTGGGCAAGGGATGGGATGGGTCAGGAATGGAAACAGGATAGCATGGGGATGGGAATGGAAACAGGTGTGGAATGGGAAGGGATGGGAGAGAATGGGATGAGGGCGAGGGAAGGGAATGGGGATGAGATGAGGATAGAGATAGGTATGGGATAGAATAGGATGGAATGGGGAGGGATGAGATGGAATGGGATGAAAGTGAGGATTGGAAAGGGAATGGGAATGAGATGAGGATAGTGATAGGTGGGGGACAGAATGCAGATAGGGATAGGTGTGGGATGAGTATGAAGATGGGGTGGGAATAGGATAGGATGGAGATGAGGATAGGATATGGATGGAGACAGGTGTGGGATGAGGATGGGCTGAGGATGTGGATGGAGAATGGAATGGCCATGAGGATGGGGTTGAGGAAGGGAATGGGGATGAGGATGGGATAGGGATGGAGACAGTACAGAATAGGATGGGGATGAAAATAGATGTGGGATGGGGATAGAACGGGATGGGATGAGAAAGGGGATGGAAATGGGGCTAAGCAACTGCAGTGTGAGCTATGAAAGCGGATATTAAAGCCTTTATTACAGGGTGACGCTTGCTAATTACAGAGCTCCTTTCAGGGAGCCGGCAGTGGATGAGCTCGGGCGACAGCACCCAATTATTGCGGCTCAGCAGGGGGAAAAGGGAAAGAAAGGAAGAAAAGAAAGCGCAATTATCGGGCCCTAGTCTGTGGCAAGGCACACGGCTGCAATTTCCAAGCAGGCTGCCTTCACCCAGCCCCGCTCTCGCTCCCCATACCAGCGCCTGACAGCTCACATTTATTTTTAAATGGGCAGTTGCCTGTCTCTACCTCCTGTCCTTCATCTCTGACCTGCTGGGAGAGGCTTCCACTGATGCCAGGACAGATCCTACATCCCATCAACGCTCAGCAACCAGCCCTTGGTGGGTACCGAAATGCCACCCAGCTGACCTCGTTGGCATACTGTGATGCTTTGTCTTTCCTTCCCTCCCTCCCATCTCAGTTGCTTCCACCTTTTCCTCCCAGAGCTGCTCCCGGCTCCGAAATCACAGCCTTGTATATTAAAAAAGGTCAGATTTCAGCTCTCGTGAAGTAGCAGAAACCAGAGCAGCGTGAACGGTCCCAGCCGCTTGTTTCTTGGGGGATTGGGAAGCTGGGGCAGGGTGTATGGGGGGCGGTCCTGGTGCTGGGACCTGCTCCCCTCTGCTGCAGCAGGCTGGGGGTGGATGCTGTCGCTCGTGCCTATTCCACATCCCCACTTAGTAATTGACAATTAAGTTTAATTACACCTTTGAGAAATAATAGCCTGCGTTGTTTTAATGGGCCTGTCTGGTTGGGGCGGGCTCTCTCCAGCGCCTTCTGCTCACTAAAGTGGATCACGAGGTGACATTTGATGGCATGGTGACATCATTTGCTAGGCCGAGGTGCCAGGCGGTGCCAGCATCACACACCACACACCCCAGTGCCATGTTTGCTGCCATCTCTGCCAGCGTAGTGGAGCAGAGTAGTTTTTTTCTGCAAGACCAGGATTGTCAGAGCCAGCCTGGGTGCTGGGGATGTCCTCCACCACTGTCAGCAGTGAGCCAAGCCAAGGCACATTCTCAGCCCTTCACCCAGGGGATGGGACAGCATCCAAAGGAAGCAATGCCACCGGCTTCGTTCGAGTCTCATGCTGGGGGATGCTTTCAGAGAGCTGAAGATCCCCCAGAACAACTTTAATTATTTATCTCTGCAGAAAAGACAGGGCACCAAGCCACCCTGCTGGCTTCTGCTGTTCCCAGCTTTGTTCTTTTTGCCTTTTTTTTTTCTTTCTTTTTTTCTTTTTTTAATTTTCTTTGAAACAATATGGCAGAGATCTGCCATTCGCTGCTGCCTGATTTATGAATCCTTCAGAAGCAATCACCAGCAGCTCTCAAGGTTCTCTCTGCAATTAGGAAGAGTTTTGAGAGCGAGCGAGCTGGCAGGTGCTCGGCGGGAGCCAAGGCAGCCGCGGGCTCAGAGATCCCAACGCTGCACAGCTTGGGCTAACCAGGAGCTCGGCATCTCCCTCAGCCTGGCAGCCTCCACCTTCCCCGTCCCCCTGATTCACGTCCCTCCCTTTATCTAATTAAAGATAATCACCTGCAATTACCTAATTAGTTATCTGATTTTTGCCCTCTGATCCCGCATGTTTCAGGCTCCCTTGGGATGCTGCTCGGTGCCTTCAGCATGTGCAGGCTCCTGCATCCACACCATTGCATGGAAAGGAGTGACAAGCAGAGGGTCACACAGCACCCAGGTGTCCCCAGGCAGGGGAGAGGACCCCTTTGCAGCCTGCAAGCATCCAACACTAGTGCCAGTTCAGAGCAGATGTGCCATTGTGGGACAGCACCCAGGACCCCACGCAACTGCCCAGCCCCAGACATCCTATGTCACCCTCCAATGGGACACAGGGGCACGTGCCAGGGCTGACCTGGGGCTGTGGGTGCACAAAGGATCAGCAGAAAGGAAAGACACTCTGCTGGGGCTCAGAGTGATGCCCAGAGGATGCGGCGAGAGCCTGGCCACGAGCATGTGGGAAGGACAGAAAGGAGCCCAGAAAAGCAGCAGGGACACACAGACACCCCAGAGTGCAGAGGCTCACCCTTAGAGTCCCCAAAACCACTGTGCAAATGTGCTGACAAGAGGTGACATTGCTGAGGTGTCCTCAGCATGCAAGTATTCCTGATGGAGAGAGCTGCTACCTGGGCAGGAACCGTGGCACTTGCCATGGCATCATGGTCCTACTCCAAGGGATGGGCACAGAGCTGACAGTGCCACAGTCACCAACCGGGAACAGGGACAGCCCAGGCTATTGGGCACATCATGCAACCACAGAAGAGAAATTAGGCCAAAGCAGGACCCATCTCTCTCTCTCCCTCCGAGTGATCATCGCCCTCATTAAAAAACAACTAATTATTATTCTGGCTCATTAGCAATTATAAATCTCCAGCTCCGGTACTTCATTAAAAAAAATGACAAGTTAGCACTTAATTATGTTCCCCAGCAGCCCAGGGTTAACCCTCCCCACCCTGCCACCTACCAGTACCCACCAGCACCTATACCAGCACCTCTGCCGGTGCCACAGCCCTCACCAGGACCTGCGCTAGTACCAGTACCCAAACCACCATCTACACAGCATCTGCACTAGCACCCAAAACAGTGTCAGCACCCACACCAGTGCCAGTACCTGCACCAGTACTCACACCAGTGCCCACCAGTGTCAACAGCACTAGTATCAGCACCCACACCAGTGCCAGCACCTCTGTCAGTGTCAGCACCTATGCCAGTGCCAGCACCCACACTAGTGTCAGTGCCCACATCCACACCAGTGCCAACACTGCAACCAGCACCTGCAACAGTGCCTGCACCAGTGATTGAACCAGTGTGAGCGCCAGTGCCAGCCAGTTCCTGGGGCAAGAAAGGACTTCAGGCACTCAGGAAGGAGACACTGGGTTGCCCTGGGCTTTCTGAGCCTCCTCCCACAGCACAAGGCTGTGCTCAGCCTGGGCAAACAGGAACTGGGGTGAGTCAAGAAACCAACCTATGCACCAAGAACCCGTCAGTGAAAACAATCCTGCCCAGAGGGCAAAGCTGGCACTATACATGTGTCCCTGAGGAAAGACAGCTCTGTGACAGCCCCTCCACGGTCAGCAATGTCACAGGTCCTGAGGCAGAGGTTTCACAGCATCACAGAATTGGTTTGGTTAGAAAAGACCTCAAAGATCATGAAGTCCAACCATGGCCACTAAATCATGTCCTGAAGTGCCATGTCCACGCATTGCTTGAACACCTCCAGGCACAGTGACTCCACTGCCTCCCTGGGCAACCCGTTCCAATGTCTGACCACTCTTGCAGGAAAGAAATTTCTCCTAGTAGACAAACTATTTTTTTTCCCTAATATCCCATATTTTCTGGGCAGCAAAGCTGAGGTTTGATGCGAAAGCAAAAGCAGAGCAACTTTGGGGTGGGCAGCTGCTGACATCCCTGGCACAGAGAGCCCACAGCAAGCACCTTCCTGCTACCCGATGGATAATTGGGCACTAAATCCCTCTGGAGGAGAAGCAGTGGGGGAAAAATTACAGCTGTGGAACTAGCTCTCCAAAATTATATCACCTTCTCTGACAGGATAATTGCTCCTTTTCCCTGAGATTTAATACGGATCTCACATCCTTAAACACTTGTGTGTTATTTTAAGGGTTCCCAGTGTTTTTCACTCCTCTCCCAGCTGGCTCAGGATCTGGTGGCAGAAGCAGTGGCACATTTTAGGCTGGAAGATGGTGACGCTGGCACCATACGTTGGTCCTGGAGAGGGTAGTACAGGAAAGCATCTGCCTGCAGTACCCAGAGGAGCAGCAGGGAGTGGGGGGATGACCCTGGTCTGCGTGTCACCGATGTCTGCAAGGCTCCCGGCGCTGTGGCACCGGCGCCGTGCCGTGTTCTCCGTGCTCTCTCTAATGGCTACATCAATATTATCTCGCCTGCGGGTTGCCCTCTGACAGTTATATTAATGACACGGAGCAGAGCCCGTGCAGCACCAGGGAACGACGTGCACAGAGCCCAGGGGCTGGCGCGGGCTGGGGGCTCACTTGGAGCAGGCAGAACCCATCCTCGTGGGGACCAGAGGGTTATTTGGGTGGGGGGTCAAAGCCCTTGATGGAACTCTAGGGACATGGGGATTTTCAGCCCCGCTGCTACTGCGAGTCAGAAACCCCTGCCTGATTGGATCCCAATATTTTGAGTGCAGAGCTCCTGGGGGGTCTGTGCCAGAACCAGGCACCCACTCCCAAATGTTTGCACCCAGGAAGCTTTCCCCCCAACTGGTTTTCATGCAGGCTTTCATCCTACAGACCCATCAGAGCGAGTGATAAATCAGCCTGCAGACACCAGATCCCAGCCAAGACTCCTCCACGCACAGCCAAGCCCCATCCATCACCACCTGACCCCACTGTCCCCACTGCCGCCTGCCACCTGCGTGCCCTGCTTGAGGATGGTGGCCCTTGCACCTTGCCAGCCCCCAGGGATGCTCTGCCACGGGGATGGAGGAGACCCTCAGCAGCACCACTACTCCCAGTTCATTAGGTTTCCCATGCATGAGCCCCACAC
The DNA here is from genome assembly GCA_013399775.1 of Semnornis frantzii. NCBI lineage: Eukaryota > Metazoa > Chordata > Aves > Piciformes > Ramphastidae > Semnornis > Semnornis frantzii. The sequence continues at coordinate 163,150 of VWYK01056777.1, read as the reverse complement.
CAGCAGTGAGAGCTGTAACCCACAAACCCACACAGCTGCCCCAGCATTGATTTGGCAGCAGCTGGCAGCCGGCACACAGGAGCAGCTGGGGAGCGTGCTGGTGAGGGGGTTCCGGCAATCACCACCATCTTGCTGCCCCACACCTGCCTCATGATGCCACCAGCCCACTACCAGGCTTGGGATGGGTGATGGGACCACCCCCCCCCAACGTCATGCCCCCTGCACCCTCCTCTCCTTCACTTCCCCTGCACAACAAGCCCACGCCAGCTTTCCAGGGCAAGGAAAAGTGGTCCCTGCTAGTGCATGTATTGCTTTGAAAATAAACCACCATTAAAGCATTTTGGGATTGCAGTCAAGTGAGTTGTTTAGGAGCCAGGGAGCATGAAAAGATGGCTCAGCACGAGGCTTTCTGTCGTGCAAGCCCCATTCAGGAGCGTTAATCCACTGTGTTTGGGAGCTGCTGCCCGATGATGCCTCCGCACCATTCACCAGTGCCTCCAGGCCGTGGTCACAGCGTGGGGCCTGAGACCCTCTGGCAAAGGTTGGCTTTGCCAAGCTGCACCGAGCCACAGCGTGGCACCAACTATGCCCACGGTTGTGGGGACTTGCCAGCTCCATCCTCGGGAGCTGGCTGGGGCAGGGCTGCGAGTCTGTAAATATATTATTTATTATTTCTATTACCCTTCTCCATTATTCATTGTTTAATTCGCTGCTATTCTATTATTAACTCTCCCAAGTGCTTTGGCAATGCTCTGACATGAAAGAGGCACCGCGAAACTGAGCTTGTATGCTGCGTATGCTGCTTATGCTGGGGTGGCAGCAAGTGCTGAACCAGTGGCCCCTGTCAGTAATCCATCCATGCCCCATTGGTGGCCATGGGGCTGGCTGGGTCAGACCACTGAGTCCACAGATGGAGCCCTCTGCCTGTGTGGCACAATAAAAACTGGGGCAATCTGTTTCCTAAAGCTTTTGGGGGCAGGATTTGTTCCTGCAGATGGGTTTGGGGGTTTTTTTGCTGAATTAAAGTACTGGCTGGTGTGTGCTGCTGCTGCTGCTGCCTTTGTTCCATGGGGACTTGCTCCTGGACCCTTCCTTTTGGGGGCTTTGGGAGGTTTTGCTCCCATTGAGGTCAGTGGAGCTGGTCATGGACAAGCCCCTGACCCTCCTCTCCCCTATGAGAGCTGAAAAGCAAAGGCACAGCCATAAGTCCATGGGAAAATCTGTAAAAAGAGCTTTCCTTTCCTTAAAAGTCAGGATCTGGCAGAAGAATGGACCAAGTTGGCCTCTGTGGGTTTCTGTTGGCTCCTAGGCTGCCAGCCCCAGGCAGCATTGTGGGACAAGGGTGGCTGTCACCAGTGGTCTCCTCACTGTCCCAGGAATCTTGGCAGTGTTGGGCTAACAGTCGAACTTGATGGTCTTAGAGGTCTCTTCTAACCAAAATGATTCAATGATTCCCTGATACTATGATTAAACTACGTGAGGGCTGTCAGAGGGATCTGTGACCTGTACATCCTTGGTCCTCTAAATTCCTGCTCAGAGCACAGAATCATAGAAGCATAGAATTGTTTCAGCTGGAAAAGTCCTCTAAGATCGAGTCCAACTAATACCCTGAGACCATGCTCATTAAACCATGTCCCAAAGTGCCATGCCCTCACATTTCTTGAACACCTCCAGGGATGGTGATTCCACCACCTTACTGGGCAGCTATTCCAAGGCCTGACCACTCTTTCAATAAATATTTTTTTCTTGCAACAGAGACTTCACTGAAGGGTCTAAGACACCATGGGAACTCCAAAACACACCATCCCCTCTCATTCTTTGCTGGAAGTCACTTTTGCTGATGAGTTTTTGCATGGTCAAACACTTCCAGTGTGCTCTGTTGCTTCTGAGGAGCTTCTCTGGGAGCTGATGGAGCAGGCTGGGCCACTCAGCAAAGAGCTGTGGCTTAATAGATGGGGCACCCACAGAAACAAACACTTACAAATGGCTCTGGCATTTACCTAAATGTCACACTGGCTGCTCAGCAAGCAGAAAGGTCCCTGGCTCTGCTGAGCTGGCAGAGGAGCTGAGCAGAGATTTGGGGTGGTGAGAGGTGCTACTCAGACTCCCCGAGGTCACAAGGACCCCTCACCTGTCCCAGACACCTCAATTCCAGCAGCCTCTTCCCATCTGAGCAGTTCTGTTGTGTCCTCTTGGCAGCATGTGTCCTTTAGGCAGTGCACCGTGAAAGCTCGGGAAGGCAAACCGCAGAGATCCATCCCAAATCTCCTCGTCCATCATGTTCGTTCCTCTCCTCTATTCCGCCTGGTGAGGGGGTTGCAAATTAGCTGGCCTGGATTGAGAGTCCTCATTTATTCTGATTTATGCAAATGTGACACATTCAGTCATTTAGGGGACAGATGATGGTTATGTTTCTCTGTGGGGTGTGCAGGTGTCACCCAAGCAGCAGCCTCCTCCTGTCCAGGAGCAAGAGTGGAGGGGCTGGGTGACGAGAGGTGCTCAGCCAGCCATGCAGACAGACCCCCTCCCAAACCGTCTCCATTCAGGGCTACGTCCTGCCCTGGTGCCACTGCAGGAGTAAGCTCCTGGGGCAGTGGACTGGGGACCACATCAACTGCGGCATCACAGCACAGGGCATCCTATCCTCTGTGCTCCCACGGATAGGAGCCTCTAGATCGCATCTCTCTTCCCTCCCTTCCTCCCAGCCAGCCAGAGACCTTCGCAGAGCCTCAGCTCCCGACCCTGTCTGCACCACACGCTCCTGACAGCTCGCCCCGGATTGACCCCCGGGGCAGCTGCTCGCACACAGCTCCGGCCGCCGCAGCAGGTCCCCGCATCGCCGCTGACAGCCTCATCAATCTTCCGACGGCGCAACTCGGCGTTGACTTTACCTTGGGTGCAGAGCGTGGCCCTGCCAATAAATCTCACCTCCCGCTGCCGTTATGGATGTGCCGGAGCTACAGGCAGGTTCCCGCTCCTGGCCGGGCTGTGGCTGCTCTCCGAAGGGAGATTTGGGATGCTGGGGGAGCAGCGAGCATCCCTCCCTCAGCGATGGGGATGAGTGTTTCCCACCACTGCCCGCCGGCCCCGGGAGGATGTCTGCTTCAAACTGCTCTGGTTAAATTATGCATTAGCTTTTTAAAGAGCCGTTTAAGCTTGGAGCAAGATGGTGGAGTTTTTTTAACAGTGGCTGATGTCCACCTCAGGCTGTTAAATTTCATCTCAGGCCGATCAGATGGCTCATCATTTCTCCCATAGTTGAGATGGAAGAAGAAGCTCCTGTCCTGGCACACGGGCACTGCAGTGCCCATGGACGCAGTCTCTCCATCTCTGGTGCCTTCAACTCTCCTCAGCTTGCTCCAGCATCGGCTTTTTTGGGGTGATTTTCCACATGAAACTCTGTGATACTTTCAACAAAGGTGTGAGATTATGAGACCCCAACCCCTTCCAGACCCTGCCCACTGCCTGTGCTTACACCAATGGTCAGGGAAAAGGGATGCTCATTACATTGATAGTGATCATCGGGCTCTGCAGCTGGTGCAGAGACAAAATCTGGCAACAAAAACCTCTCCAGGCCTCCACGCAGGTGACGGGGAAGGGGAAACAACATCCCCCAGCCCACTCTAGGGAGCAGAACTCAGTGCATTAGGGATGCTCACTGGCGCCGCAGCAGGGGCTCTGCTCCTCCTAGCGTCACACAGTACCACCAAAAAACTGTGCCCAGCCCTGTGCCCTCCTCCAGCACCAGGGAGTCGCGGTGGTGAGAGGAGACATTTTAATCTCAGTCAATTAGAAATGAAGTAGTTCTAACGGTGGGGCAATAAAGGAACACTTTAATTTTAGAGCTAATTAAATATCAACAATTGGAATTCAGCAACAGACAGTTAACCTGGAGTAACCCATTATTTATAAGGAATATAATGCATTGACTGGGGGATGAAGTGAGTTGTAGTCATTTTAATATCAGCTGTCACAGTCTAACTGTTCTCTTTTGTCTCACTCCAGCACAATCATCTCGCCAGCTTCCTCCGGGACCATTACCACTTCTCTGCTCGACAGAAGATTAATTAAGCCCAGGTCCCAGCAGAGGATGGGCACACGTGCTCCTGTCCCTGCTCGGTGAGCTGGGCTGACACCAGGGTGCAGCCCGGGCTTCAGGGCTCTGCTGGCCCAGTTGAGCGAGGTAATGCTCCAGCCCGAGGGTTCAACAGTAATTGCAACCCAACGACTGTCTGACAACACCAAAGCTGGAAATTATTAATGAGGAGAGCCTGAGGCTCTAGTGGCTATTCTGTGGGCTGTGGTGGCTCTGGGGCTGGCCAGAGCCATGGTTTCCATTGGATGCAGATGGGAACAACACCCTCAGCAATCCAAAGTCCACAGCAAAGCCCTCTGCTCCCTGTGCTGCTACCAACACCCAACCCCTTGCACTGGGGAGCAGTGAAAGCTGGGGGTACCTCAAACTTGCCAGCCCTGGGGCTTTGAGGGCTCTCCTGTGACTCCTCATGCACTGTTCCAGGGCTCTGCATCCCTTGTTAAGGCAGGAGGTGGGCAGAAGGCTTTGCTCACCCCCAAAGTAGCTGTTCAGAGGGGGATGAACCTCCTCCCTGCAGCCCCGAAAGCCTCCTTTGCTGCAGCCCAGGCACATCCATCACAGGGCTCTGGCAACCTCCTGGCCTGCTGCGGGGAGGTTCATTTAATATGTGCAAAAGCACTATTTAATTTAGAGCATTTGTTAGATTTTTAATAGCTTCAGTGGCAGGGACGAGCAGCAGGGACCAAAGAGAGAGTCCAGCCACCACCACCAGCGGTTACTGGTGCCTGGGCTGCTAGGGGTCCCCATCCAGCCGCGAGGGGACACAGAGCTGATATGACACCATAAACCCTCTGCAGCTTCAGCCCCTGAAGACCTTCTTCTAGACAAATAATTTGTGGTGCAATAAGTCCCCCTTGGCAGAGGCTGTGCCTCCACTGCTGCAGGCCATTGGGCTCTGTGACAGTGTCACTCCCGCAGCAGCACCCATGGGATTAAAGGAAATCTCCTGTGCTCCCTATTTTCATTTTACACTGCAGAAGTTCCCTGAAACTCCTTTCAACCTAACCAGGGCACAGTCCCACTGTTCACACTCAGACAGTGACACCATGTCACCCCTGTGCCACTGCAATACTACCCCTGTGCCACTCATCCCCCTGTCCACACACCAGCCCCTCCAGCCTGTCCCTGCACTGGGATGAGACCTCCCCCGTGGCAGGGGGTGCCTCACTGGCTTCTGCCCTCACCCTTCCATCCACTCGCCCTGTGAAGCATTGTCATGGTCCAGGTAGAGTCACTCCCAGCACATCAGGGATGCCCCACACCACAAAATCCTGTCACTCCTACATTCAATAAGAGCTGCTGCCAGCCAGAGCCACACTAACAGGATTATTCCTGTATTAAAGCAGTAGGTTGACTTTCCCCCTTAGTTATTGACACTGCCAGGCTGACTCCAGCCTCGCTGTGTCCCTGAGTGTGCCATGAGAATGCAAACAGGATCCCAGAGCACCCCGAGTTGGAAGAGGTCTATAAGGACCATCAAGTCCAAGTCCAGCTGTTGAGGATCTACCCAGCATGGTCAGCATCACCCTGGGAACATGAGCCACAGGGAAAGGAGAGGAAGGACCATCAAGGCCAAGTTCAGCTGTCAAAGATCTTCCCAGGATAGTCAGCATCACCCCAGGAGCACAATCCAGGGGGATAGGGGAGGGAAAGGGGAGCTGGGAGGGCACACAGCAGCAGCAGGACAAGGGGCATCTTGTCACAAAGCCAGGATGCTTCCCTCAACACAGAGACAAATGTTTTGACTACCAGTCGCTGGGCTTTTTTTAGAGGTTTGATATATTGACTTTAAAAGAAAAATGCCATTGTGTGATAAAAAGTCAGGAAATGTCAAAATTAAACACTTCCAGAGAGAAAAGTCTCACCAGCAAAAGGCTGGTGGCAGATCTCCCCTTACCAAGGCTGCCACTGTCACGGCAGCCCTGAGCAGCATCGCTGCTAGCAGTGATTTGGCGCCCAGAGACTTGGGTCATTCTGCACTTAGTGATTTGGGGTGACTTGGGACCCAGTAATTTGGGGTCCCCAGGGCAGAACAGCCATGGGCAGGGGGAGGGCAGGGGGAAGACAAACACTCCCCTGACCACCCCCTCATCCACAGCGTTTCCATGGGAGCTCGGCAGAACCCTAATTACCAGGGAAAATCACAGCCCTTTTCCACCTGCCAAAGCAGGAGAGGGGCTGCTCGGAGTGGGGAGCTGGGTGGGATTTCATTAGTGTTATTATTGTTATTATTTAATTCTCAAGGTCGTGGGATTTACAGCCTGAGCTTACTTATTATCAGACCCAGCCAAATAAAAATGATAGATTCCCATGCCTGCTCTACAGCAGCTCTCAGTGGCTATAACGGTTGCTAAAAACGTTTTCTGGTTAAAAAAA
>VWYK01056777.1:125640-156367 GCA_013399775.1 Semnornis frantzii | reverse complement strand
TTTTCCTTCCTCTCCATCTCTTTTTGTCATCTGCCAGTTCCCCCCCTCCCTGCTCCCCCGCCGCCACCACTCTCCCTTGCCGGCGTCTCTGCCATTTTTATCGAACGCTGGCCGTGAAAATTGGTGTGAAATAAAAAAAGGCAGCTCTGCCCACAGATGAAATCAATTGATTTGGCAGGTCGCCCGTGGACACCTCCAAGCAGCACTTCCAATTTGCAGGATGGACGCCGGCTCGACACAGTCCCTTCCCTTTCTTCTCCTCCGTCTCTCCCAACCCTGCTTCTCCACCCCGAGTTTGGCTTTTTTTTTTTTTTTTCCTCCTTTCTTTCTTCTGTCTTTCCAATTTCCCTTTGATGTTTCCTTTATTTCTGCTTTCCACTTAATGGAAATCAGCCTTGGATGGGTTTGCATGCTTTGTTTAGGGAGTCTCTGCACACACCTTCGTGTCTGCTCTCATCAGAGGTGGCACAGGAATGTACTCAGTTGCAGCATGCCAAGGGACAGGGATGATGCTGGGGATCCCAAGGGGGCCATGGGAGCTGTAGCACCCTGGTGCTCTGAGTCTCTTGTCTCTCATCTCCCATTGTGTTTCTACCTGGCCTGGCTTCATAGGTGGTCTCGGGCTGGGGGTGGTCCCTTGGGCTTGAAGCAGCCCCACACACGACAGAGCAGAGAGGACCAGGATGTGGTGCCAGCTCTGTCCCAGGCTGCGCTACATCCCTCCTCTGTCTCTTGCCTTCATCCATCTATCCATCCATCTCCATTCTCCTTCTAGCTCCATCCTTCTTCCACCTCCATCACTCCTCTATCTCCATCTCCTCTATCTCCATCTCTCCTCCATCTACATCCTTCCTCTATCTTCCTCTCTCCTTCATCTTCCTCCCTCCTTTATCTCTGTCCCAACCTCCACAGAGACATGCTGGAGAACAGCAAAAATGGAGTCAAATGAGTGTGAAATCAGCTCTCCAAAAGCTATGAGCAGCTGCAAAGGGCTTTCCAGCCTCAGACCAAAACCTATTGGCACACAGCAGAGGTTGACTGGGATGCAGCGAGTCACATCTCTGACCCTTGGGAATCCTGGCAAAAACCTGGCAACAGGATGGAGAGGTCTGGGAGTGCAGCAGCTCCTGCATGGTGCTGGCAGAGCCACATCTGGACAGCTTCTAGCAAGGGCCCATCACATCGCAGCCAGGAGGGAAATGGTTCTCTGAGCTCCAACTGGGAAAATGGGAGCTTGGGGATGCTGGCTCCCTGGATGTCCCTGCATAGGAGCTGCCCATCAGGGATGGAGTCACCTGTCCAGTGAATATGATGTGCTGTCACAGACCAGAAGCCAGCCAAGTCTTAGGCTGCATCTCCAGCAGCATGGGCAGCAGGTCAAGGAAGGGATTCTGCTCCTCTGCTCTGCTCTGCTGAGACCAAATCTCCAGTGCTGGGTCCAGCTCTGGGATCCTCCATGTGAGAAGGACATACTCCTGTTATAATGGGTCCAGAGGAGGTTACAAACATAATTTGAGGGATGGAACCCCTCTGCTGTGAGGACAGGCTGAGAAAGTTGGGAGTGTTCAGCCTGGAGAAGAGAGGACTCCAGAGAGACCTTGAGACAGTCTGTCCATACTTAAAGGGGCCAGTAAGGAAGATGGGGACAGACTTTTTAGCAGGGTCTGTTATGACAGGACGAGGGGTGGTGGTTTACGCTAGAAGAGGGAGATTTGAACTAGGGAGGAGTAAGAAACATTGAAGGCGATGAGATACCTGGTCCAGGTTGCTCAGAGAGGTGGGAGATGTCCCATCCCTGCAACCACTCCAGGCCAGTTTGTTTGGGGCTTGGAGCAGCTTGCTTTAGGTGCAGACATCTCTGCTGACTGCAGTGGGGGAGTGAACTAAACGACCTTGAAAAGTCCTTTCCAATCCAAACCCATCTACAGTTCTATCTTATAACTCTCTCAAATCCAGGTCTCCCTGGCTACAGACACCTCTGTGACCAAAGTGCCAGCAGCCAGCATGCCTGGCAGCATCAGTTGCCATTCTCCTGCCCACGCAGGAGGGAGCTCAGCAGGGTTTCAGGCAGGGGCAGGCTCTGCCTCTGTCCCTGCTAACAGCAGCCCAGTTATTCCCCTGAAGTTCAATATTACACAACTCCACTTCATTAAAGCTTCAAGGCAAATGTGACGTTAATCACCAAAACCTTGATATTCTGCAGGAGACTTCAGTGCTGGAAGGGAGAGGGGGGGAAAAAAACACCACATTCCCTTCCCAACGCTTTCATTTTGCTTTGAGGTTAATAGAAGGCTAATTTGAAAGTACTCAGTTAATGAGAAAGCTAAAAATACTTCTCCTGTGCAGACCCTTCCTCTGTAGTGCCCGGCTCGGTGGCATCGGCTGCAGATCATGGAAACGGAAAATCATAGAATTGTTTAGGTTGGAAAAGAACTTTAAGGTCATCAAGTTCTGCTGTTAGCTCAGCACTGCCAGGTCACTGCTAAACCATGTCCTCAGCACCACAGGGACACAGCTTTTCAATCCCTTCAGGGTGGGGACCCCAACACTGGCCTAGGCAGCCTGTTCCAATGCTTGACAGTTCTTTTGGAGAAGAAATTGTTCCTAATGCCCAATCTAAACCTCCACTAGCACAACTTGAGGCCTTTTCCTTTTCTCTTACTTGGGAGAAGAGACCAACCTCTACACAGCTCCAACATCCTTTCAGGCAGTTTTAGAGAATGAGAAGGTCAAGGAGATGATGCTCCTTGCAGCCTGGGGACACAATGTCACTCACTTGCCCCCTGTCTCTACCTTCTCTGAGGGACATGGATCTGTCATGATGAAGAGACTCGATGGCTTGGTGGCCTCCACAGCAGAGGCCTGTCCCAACCACAGATGGGGTCTTGCTATGGCCTCTGGTCTGGGTCAGGCAGGGACGAGGCAGGAGAGTGAAACCTGTGTGGATGGGGCCCATAGGGCTGTAGTTACAAGGACTTTGGGCTGGCCACGCGTAGGGCAGGGGATGAGGATAGGGACACCTGGGGCTTTCAGCCACACCATCACCTCCTGAAAAGAAGCAGGGCTGAGGGGACCAGGACATCCATGATTTGTGCTTCTGCATCCTGCTAGCCCCTCACTTCCTTCCCCACCACCTGCAGCACACCACTGCCAGGGAAATTCCTTGTTTTCTGGTACATCACTCTGTGATAGAAAGCTAATGTTGTGTGGCCACTTCCAGCATGGCCCCAGTGCCTCAGGGTGGGATGAAACACAATCAGGCCTGAAAATGCTTCCACAGAGCCCCAAGCTAACACAAGGATTTCCCCCTGGCACCCTCCGATCCCCATCCTCCATGAGCAACCTGTTCCCCTTTGAATCATAGAATCACAGAATCAGTCAGGGCTGGAAGGGACCACAAGGATCATCTAGTTCCACCCTCCCTGCCATGGCCAGGGACACCTCACACTAGATCAGGCTGCCCAGAGCCTCATCCAGCCTGGCCTTAAACACCTCCAGGCGTAAGGCTTCCACCACCTCCCTGGGCACACCTTTCCAGGCTCTCACCACTCTCACGCTGAAGAACTTCTTCCTAACATCCAGTCTGAATCTACCCATTTCTAGCTGTGGTCCATTCCCTGCCCTGACAGCCTAAAAAGTCCCTCCCCATCTTTCCTAGGCCCCCTTAAGATACTGAATCCAATGTAGTTCCCAAGGGATGCTTCAGGCATAGAGCCCCTGGCACAGCAAGCAGAGCTCCTCTACATCTGCTCCCACCGTGTCTGGGCCTGGGGGACACCAACTCAGCCACCCCATGCATGGAACATGGTTAATAAAGCTCCTGCACCTCCCTTGTGTTTACTTAGGCTCAGACATCTTTCCTGGTTTAATTTCCATGCTGGATCCATGTTGCTCCCCAGGAGCAAGCTGATGATGCTACCAGAGGAACCAAGCAGCAATAACAAATGAACCAAAGGGATTCTCCATCTGTGAAAGGGCTTGGGACTGGCTCTGCTTTATCCTGTCCGCCCCTAGCATGGGCATGGCTCCCAGATCCTGTTTTTCCTTCATGGAGCCTGGAAGGGCTCCAGGCCTGGTGGGGGTCAGTAGAAGGCTGGTGAAGGCCACCTATAAGTGCCACTCACCACGAACCTCTGCCAGTTTGCAAGCCTGGGAGCTGGGCTGTCGTCAATGCTCTCGGCTCAGGCACAGTCACTTGGGATGTGCTTTAATGAGGAAATGATCTGCCTGGAAAATTGTGCATTCGAGTGCCTTGGATCTCACACTTGGCAGGAATATCACGCAAGTTTGAAGACAATGCTTTGGAGACTTTCTGGAGCTTCTGGTTGGAATCAGCAGCCCATGGCCATGTGGTGCTGCACGCACATGGCATGGAGCTGAGGATGGCATTGCCTGCTCAGAGAGCTGCCAGAGAGCTTGAAAAGAACTCCCCTTCCCTGAGTCCACTATCTAAACTTCTAAACCCAGGTCTGGAGGAGCCCTAAGGCCCTATCCAGCATCACTGGGCTGCAATGAATCACCATGGTACCCCTTGCAGATGTTGGGAGATGACAGGAGATGCTGAGAACTGCTGAGAGTTGCTGGGAGCTGCTGGGAGCACCTGGGATGCACCAGAAGAAGCTGAGATTCTGGGAGGTGCTGGGGCATATCAGGAGAAGCTGGGACATGCCAAGAGACGCTTCGAGAAGCTAGGATGCTCCAGGAGATGCTGAAACAAGGTGGAACTCAGCAGCAGATGCAGAAGCAGCAGCAGGCAGCAGCAGGCTGTGCCCGCCTTCCCCAGCGCTCTCCTCTCCAAAGGTGCCCCAGCTGTGCCAAAGCGTTTACAGCAGAATGGAGTTCAGAAGGGCAGGGCTAAGCTGTCTCCCTGGAATAAACGAGGAGGCTTTCATCCTCTCTCTCCCGAGCCACATGAAAGGTTTGCTTGTTCTCCTTGCTGGAAAGCAGCCGTCCCTTCCCCATCTCTCTTCTCTGCTCCTCCAGAGATAGTCTCGTCCGTCTCTCCTTTGAGGAGGGCTGGGTGTGCTTAACCTCCGCGTCCCCGGGCTATCTAGAAGCTTTATCGGGAGGGTGCGGTGAGATGCGGGGGAGGCAGGCAGTGAGGACACTCGCACCTGCACACCGCAGCTCTGCCGCTGCCACCATCGCTCCCTCCGGCTCCTTGCTTCCCATTGATGGTTTAATTTTCCTTGGGCTTGGGGTGGGGGGGAAGGGGGGGAAAGAAGAAAAGAGCTCGATAATTGTGGTGGAATGGGCTGATAAGTAATGTTTGGTATCCTTTTTACAACCATTCCCCAGAGGCCCATTATGGTAATTTTTCTTCTATAACTGGCAAATTGTATAACAAGTCAGATGATAAACTAGCAAAGCCAGGCAGAAATTTGCATTTTAATACAAGTGTCTAAATCATTTCCCCACGTAGGGCCGGACAGGGCACTACAGCTGCCTCAGCTGCAAGGGGGAGTTTCAAGGAGGTGAGGATCAGGACAGACCTTGCTGGCCCTGGCAGGGGTTTGCAGGCTCACAGCAGGCACGGGAGAGGATCGTGGTGAGAGGCTACAACTGCCACAATGGCAGAGGCGTTCGCTGAAGCCTTTCCCGGGATGCAATGTCTCAAAGCCCTGCATCGTGATGTCCCCAGAACTTATGCCATGATGACCTTTTGACCAGTGCCAGGATGTCCCCAAGCCCTTTGCTGTGATGTCCCTAAGCCCTGCACTGCTGTGTCCCCAAACCCTGCACCAGGATGACCTGGAGCCCTGTGCCACAAGTCCTGCACCGTGATGCCCTCGAGGTCTGTGTCACTACTTCCCAAAGACCTCTGCCATGGAGTCACCAAGACCTACACTGCAACATCCCCTTGTCCTGTGCCACAATATCACTTTCCTCTGTGCCATGATGTCCCCAAGCCCTGCACCATGATGACCTAGAGTCCTGTGCCACAGTGTCACCTTGATGCGTACCATGATGGCCCCAAGCCCCGTTCTGTCATGTCCCTAAACCCTGTACCATGANGTGGCTGCTCCCTCCCTGGAAGTGTTCAAGGCCAGGTTGGACAAGGCCTTGAGGGACCTGTGCTAGTGGAAAGTGTCCCTGCCTATAGTGGAGGGTTGGAAGTAGATGATCTTTGAGGTCCTTTCCAACCTAAACCATTCTATGACCTGGAGTCCTGTGCCACAACATCCCAAAGCTCTCTGACATCCCCAAGCCCTGAACCACGATGCCCTCAAGATCTATGCCACTATTTCCCAAAGAACTGTGACACAAAGTCACCAAGCCCTACACTGTAATGTCCCCTTGTCCTGGGCCACAATATCACCTTGCTGCGTGCCAGGATGTCTCCAAGCCCTGTTCTGTCATATCCTCAAACCTTGTGCCAGCTCCACCTGCCCTTTCAGTGACAGCTCTGAGCAGCCCATTCAGCAGAAATCTGATAGTGAGCTGCCAGCCTGCCCGACAGCTTTATAAATAGCTGCCTTGAGTCCAATTTGAAGTTTTGATTAAAAAGAAAAGAAGAACAAAACAAAAACAGAAGGAGAAGAAGGAGGGGGGTAAAAAAAAAAAAAAAACCCAGCAGCCATCCATGTGCAGCTGCAGGGCACACACCGAGCCACAGCATCCCCAGTGTGCAAGGACATTAAGGTAAAGGCTTGTCCCTGTCCCTGTGCCCATTCCAAACTTGAAACCTAATTAAGACTTTCTAAACTCTCACCCAAAAATGCAGAAAAATGCCACTCCATTAGCAAGGAGGGGAAAAAAAAAAAAAGTCACCCAAATACAGTTATTTTCCTGCCTTATTTTAGTCCAGATTTTAATTAGGTGGCTGCTGAGACGTAGCATGGCCCTGCGGATTTGTGTCGCTGTGATTTATGAGAGCCCTGTGCTGAATTTATTGCTGCCCTCCAACCTTGGCATCTCCAGCCACAGGTTAGGTCCTTCAGGCTGGAGCACAGCAGGGAGCTGAGGGTATCCCTGTCCCTGTTTCTGTCTTGACTCCAGCCCCATGATAGTTCAGGGAGCTCAGGCAGCTGCTTTCATCCCTGCTGCCTTCCTAGGGGAGCAGGAGCCTCCTAGGAAGTCACCATAGGTTTGAATAAATTAAGGACAAATGCCACAACACAAAGATTTGGCATCTACATTCTTAGCCAAAGGAAAGGTGGGTTTGAACACCCTGTGCCCTCATACTGTGCCACCATACTGCTGAATGGTGGGCACAGTGCTCCAACTCATGGGATACAGGAGAAGGTTTGATGTGCCACAGATGCAGCACCCATTTTTTGAGATGGGAAGGGGGAGGCAGGTTCATGGGGCTGGCTGCTGCATCCCAGCTCTTCAAGGGCCATTAAACCAGTTGCCTCTGTCGTGCAGGATTAGCACAAGTGACACTCACTTTGTCCCCACATGTTTCCAGCACGGAGCAGATGGTGGAGCCACTGGATGCGGTTCAGGACCACTCCACAACGCGTCACTGAGCCAAGCACTGCAATGACAGAAAAGCCAGATTTCCCCTTGAACCACTGGGATATTCCTTAGCTCACAGCCAAAAGGCAGCAAGGCTCTGCCAGCATGTTCAGCACATTGTCCAGCCTCTGGGAACGAGCCTGGCACCACAGTCCCACCCCGCCAGGGCTTTGACTGGGATCAGCTTCATCTGGGGTGTATGGGATGCACAGGTAACCACCAGCAGCATTTGCATTGCCAAATTGCCTCTGTCAGAGGAAGGAGGGGGAAGAAGTGAGCTGGTTAGAAAGGAGATCTGCCAAACAGCGAGGACATTGCCTACATGATGCCACAGCCAGGTAGGGGGTGCCATCCTGGGTGATGGCCAAGCTTTTGGCAGAGGACCCGGCAATGCCATCACCACCTGAGCCCCATCTCAGGTCCACCACAGATCTGGGCTGGAACGTTCAGACTCTTGTAAGGTTTTTGGGAGGTTTAACCAGCACAGACCTTGAGGAGCACAATGCTGGTGCTGGATGTGTCCCTCCCACGCCAGCCAAGCAAGGCAGCTTTCCTCACCTCCTCCTCACAGCCTGCCTGGCTCCTGTCACCTCTGCCACTGCTCTGTGATTGATGAAATAATTCAAGCCCGAATGACCAGGAGAGAGAAACACGAACACGTTGTCCTTTTTCTTTATATAAGGGGGAAAAAACCTCCCAGGGAGCTCTAATGGCAGAGTCAGGGAGGGGAGAAGCCAGGGTAAAGGGCTGAGACAGGAGGGCAAGCTCTGCCTGCTTGGGTCAGTGCATGGTCCTGGGGAGTTCCACAGGTCATCCTCTCACTTCATCACCAGCTCTGCTGATGGAGTGAGATGGGCAATGGTGGGCAGAGGCACCTGGGACATATGGATGAGTGTCCCCCTGATCCCAGACCCCTCCTCACATACCCTCCTGCACTTTCCCCACTCATGAAGTCGCTGTTTTCACCATGTTTTTGAGTCTTTGCTAATTTTGTGGCCCTTGGCAAAGCTGATACTTGGACACCCAGTGGCAGTGATTAGAGCCAGATCTGGGAAATTTGCTGCCTCATTTGCCAACCCACAGCCCTCACCACCAGACACACTGGCAGAGCTAGGCTGACCAGGATGGATGCATCCCAAGACAAAGCTTTGACTGGGAGCTCTCCTGAGCATCCTGCTCCAGCCAGGAAAGCACCAGAGGGACAGGGAATCTTTACTCTGGTCACTGAGGTTGTGAATAATGAAAGAGGAATCCATAAGTAATTACATTCTAATTAATTAAGGATGATGGATAGGGGAGACCGGGTGACACCACGTAAATCGCGCAGATCGTAAAGGGTCTCACTCCTGTCACCATCAAATTGATTTGCTGATTTGGAAGAAAAAAAAAAAAAAAAAAAAAAGAAGAAAAATAAGGAGCTTCACATTACAACATCTACAGTCTTGGAGGTACCATGGCACAGCAGCTCCCTGGCCACCTGCCTGAGCGAGGCATCCCAATGGGGTTGCCACCGCAGCTGGCACATCCTGGCTGTGGCAGATTTGAGGCGAGGGGTGCTCGGCACAGAGCCAAAGTAGCTGCGTGGCCACCACTACTTTGGGGACAGAGGGACTTGGCTTTGCAAACCTCAGCCCCTGGGTTCATTTATGAGCTGGCACACACACTTCTAATGACCTGGCAGTGCCACGGCTGGCACCTGGCATGACAGCCGGCACTCAGCTGAGGGCTCTTCTGTCAGCCACCTCTGCAATTAATTAGTGCCCTGTCTTATTAGCACCTTTATCTGCTCAGCCCTGCACAGGGTGAACAGGACGCTGCTCCCCATCTGAGGAGATGTGACATCATGAAGAAAAGGGCACAGCATGGAGCTTCATGTGCCACCAGCCATGAGAATCTCACTCACTGAGCCCCACCAGCTTCAAGCGTGGGCTGTGGCTCCAGAGCTGTCACTAATGCTGTGCCTCTGGAGCACCAGAGTCACCTCTCCAGAATCACTGAATGATGGGGGTTGGGAGGGACCTCTGGAGATCATCTAGTCCAACCCCCGCTAAGGCAGTCACGCAAAGTGGGTTGCTCAGGAGTGTATTCAGGTGAGTTTGGAATCTCTCCAGAGAAGGAAACTCCACAATCTCTCTGGGCAGCCTGCTCCAGGGCTCCAGCACCCTCACAGCAAAGCAGTTTTTCCTCATGTTCCAATGGAGCTTCCCATGCTCCAGTTTGTGCCCCTTGCCTCCTGTCCTGTTGCTGGACCACATCCTCTTGCCTTCCATCCTTTAGCTATTGATCAGCATTGAAAACATCCCCTCTCAGTCTACTCTTCTCCAGACTGAACAGGCTCAGGTCCCTCAGCCTTTCATTGTCAGACCAGTCCCTTCACCATCTTTGTAGCCTCTGCTGGACTCTCTCCAGTAGTTCCCTGTTTCTCTCGAACTGGGAGCCCAGCACTGGATGCAATACTCTAGATGTCTTCTCACTGGGACAAAGGAGAAGAACATTCTTGGCCCTGATGGTCACACTCTTCTTAATGCCCCTCAGGACACCATTGGCCCTCTTGGCCATGAGAACACATTACTGGCTCATGGGCAACTTCTCCACCAGCACTCCCAGGGTCTCCTCTGTGGAGCTGCTCTTCAGCAGGTCATCTCCTAACCTGCACTGGCTCAGGGAGTTATTCCTCTCCAGGTGCAGGAGCCTACACTTGCCCTCATTGAAGCCACACTCCATGCTTTGCACTTTGCATGTGGCCTTCTGGCTCTGCACACTCATGGGTGCACATCAACACTGATGAACACAGAAGAACACACACGAACACTGATGAACACACATCCACACACATGAACACTCGGGAACACAGAAGAACACACATGAACACTCATGGACACACACCCATACACATGAGCACTGATGAATACACATGGACATTGATGAACACACATACACACACATGAACACTCATGAGGACATATCCACCACGCACATGAACATGTATGAGCACTGATGAACACACAGAGACACTGATAAATACACATGAACACTCATGAGGACACATCCACATACATGAACACTGATGAACACACATCCACACACCTGAACACTCATGAGGACACATCCACATACACGAACACTGATGAACACACATCCACACACCTGAACACTCATGAGGACACATCCACATACACGAACACTGATGAACACACATCCACACACCTGAACACTCATGAGGACACATCCACATACACGAACACTGATGAACACACATCCACACACATGAACACTCGGGAACACAGAAGAACACACATGAACACTCATGGACACACACCCATACACATGAGCACTGATGAATACACATGGACATTGATGAACACACATACACACACATGAACACTCATGAGGACATATCCACCACGCACATGAACATGTATGAGCACTGATGAACACACAGAGACACTGATAAATACACATGAACACTCATGAGGACACATCCACATACACGAACACTGATGAACACACATCCACACACCTGAACACTCATGAGGACACATCCACATACATGAACACTGATGAACACACATCCACACACCTGAACACTCATGAGGACACATCCACATACACGAACACTGATGAACACACATCCACACACCTGAACACTCATGAGGACACATCCACATACATGAACACTGATGAACACACATTCACACACATGGACACTCATGAGGACACACCCACATACATGAACACTGATGAACACACATCCACACACATGAACACTCATGAACACGGAAGAACACACAGGAACACTGAGGAACACACATCCACACACACATGAATGTGTCTGAGCACTGATGGCCACACATCCACACACATGAACACTCATAAACACAGAAGAACACACAGGAACACTCATGAACACACATCTGCCACACACATGAACATGTATGAACACACATGAGTACTCATGAACACACATCCACACACAAGAACACATGAGCACAACCACTCTTCCCCACCTGCTCCCCTCCCTTCCCCACACACCTCCTTCTGAGCAGCTCCATCCCTGCAGCAGCACTGGCACTGCCAAGGCATCATCCTCCACAAGTGGCTCTTGTTGCATTACCTTGGAGACTAATGAAGGCGACAGCAAGAGCTGAAACACCTTGACCAGGGGAAGGTTAATGGCCCATGGCCAGCGAGGGGAGGCTGGAGCTCAAGTCAACGCTGCAGCATTAATTGCGGCATCGAGCGGCGCGAGCGGCGCTGGAGCCGTTCCCCACCATTACGTTAATGGCAGTGCCGTGTCTATATTCTTTAAGTAATTGGCAGGTTTTTTCTAAGTCTCATTCTCCATTTGCTTCCCCAGGACATTAGGAGTCATTGTGTACAACCACTTTGCAGAGCCCATTTCCCACGGTAAGTGGGATTGTCAGGAAAAGCTGCAGGTAATAAGGTGAGGGATAAGAGGAAGAGGTTATTCCCTCAGCAAGAGACAAACCCACGGGGATGGGACCATGGCAGTACCAAGGAGAGGCGCCAGAAGTAGACGTGACTGTTGAGAGAGGAGTCCCCAAAACCCCAGGTAGGTTTGTGTGGGGTGCGACAGCAGCTGTGCTGCTCTGGGGCCACCAGAACCAGGACAGAGAGGNAGGATAGGATAGGATAGGATGAGACAAATGAGAAGGGACAGGATGGCATGGGATGGGAAGTGCTGCATTTTGGATGTCAGCTGATCACTGCCTGGAAGCCCCTTACTCTTGCAAAGTGCAGCGTGGGTTGTACTTGCCGAGCAGAGCCCGTGTGGCATGTCGTGCCCATGAGCCTTGCCAGAGGACTGAAGGCACCAGTCTGCCTGGCAGGGAGGCTGTGCTGGTGGTTAGCATTCTCCTGAGGAGCCCAGCAGGTAATTACACACAGATTAAAAATGTAAGCAAAAGCAATTTTTCTTCCTCACAAGTCTGGGGAGAAACGTGCGACCTGGTGCTGATGAGGAGGAAGGAGCCAAGCTCACTCCTTAGCAACCAGGTGAAATTAAGGTGCTGTACCCCACAGCCCTGCACCTCAGGGTCCATGGAGAGGTTACAGCAGCCCACATTCCTCTGTTTTCATCCTCCTTCATCCACAGCTCAGAGCTTCTGGACCTTGAACTTGAGCTCTTTTCTTTATGGTCGCCTCAAGCTGTGCCAGGGGAGATTTAGGTTGGACATTAGGAACAGTTTCTTCCCCAAAAAGGGTTGTCAGAGGTCTGGAACAGGCTGCCTAGGGCAATGATGGAGTTCCCACCCCTGGAAGCATTGAAAAGCTGTGTAGATGTGGTGCTGAGGGCCATGGTATAGTGGTGACCTGGCAGTGCTGGGTTAATGGCTGGACTTGATCTTAAAGATTTCTTCCAACCAAACGATTCTATGGTTCTGCAATCCAGCAGGCTTCAAAGAACAGCCAAGGAAACAAGCTCCTGATGAAAGGGCACATTTGATGCTTTGAGTTCATTTTCCCTTTCTGACATCGCTGACTTTTAGCAGACCAGGGAAGGTGAAGTTTTGTTTAAGAAAAAGCACACTAGGAAAAAAAAAAAGGGGGGGTTGGGGTGAGAAATTGCCAGCATCTCTTTAATTAAGCAATAAAATGAGTTAGAGCGTGAGGAGCTGCACGCTTAATTCATCCCAAAGACTTTGGGCACCAAGCCAGGAGGATCTTCTCACTGCAGCGATAAAATTTCATTAAAAACCTGGTTTATTTTAACTTCTGGGTTTTAAACACTTGTTAACTTAACCAAGAGGCTAAAAAAGTTACGGGCAGGGACAAACTGCTCTCTGCAAAAGTCACCACCAGGTGGGCGCCGGGAAATTCTCGAGACGCCACCACCACTTCCCTTTCCCGTTCCTCTATTTTAATCCAAAATTGTTTTATCACCCACAGAAGAGAGAGGAAAAAAAGAAAAAAAAAAGGAGAGAGGGGGGGAGGAAAAAAAAAAAAGAAAAGAAAGTGCCTAAGTAGTCATTTATTAAGAGCTATAAGTATCATTAGGCAGAGAGATGTGGTAAAATATAGATTACACCGGGAAGAACCAAGTATCCGAGTGCCATTTTTCCTGTTCAGCATGTCATTACACATCCCGTCGTGGCATATCACAGCCATGATTAGTAGCATCAAATGACTTCTGAAAAATGATTATGTGCCATTAAAAACATTAGTCTGTCTGAAACCAGCACAAACAAATGGCCGTGCTGGGGATGAGTCATTAGCTTCAGGGCCGAGGGATGTGACGGGAATCCCGGAGATAGGGAGGGAGCAACTGGTGGGTGCTGTGGTGGCACCTTCATAAAGTCATAGAGTGATGAAGCCATGGAATGTTAAGGGGTTGGAAGGGACTTCCAGAGATCATTGAGTTCAATCCTGGCCTGCAAAGCAGGACCACTTAGGGCAGGTCACAGAGAATCACAGAATCACAGAATTAACCAGGTTGGAAAAGACCTCAAAGATCAACCTATCACCTAACCCTTCTAATTAACTAACCCATGGCACTAAGTGCCTCATCCAGCCTCCTCTTTTAAACACCTCCAGGGACGGGGACTCCACCACCTCCCCAGGCAGCCCATTCCAATGCCAATCACTTCTGCCAAGAACTTCTTCCTGACATCTAGCCTGAACCTGTCCTGACACAGTTTGTGTCTTCTTGTTCTGTCACTGGGTGCCTGGCAGAAGAGACCAACCCCTGCTTGTCTGCAACCTCCCTTCAGGCAGTTGTAAAGAGTAATAAGGTCACCCCTGACCCTCCTCTTCTCCAGGCGGCACACCCCCAGCTCCCTCAGCCTCTCCTCACAGGGCTGTGCTCCAGGCCCCTCACCAGCCTTGGTGTCCTTCTCTGGACATGTTCCAGTACCTCAACATTTTTCTTAAACTGAGGTGCCCAGAACTGGATGCAGTACTCAAGGTGTGGCCTAACCAGTGCTGAGTACAGGGGCAGAAGGACTGCTCTGGTCCTGCTAGTCACACTATTCCTGGTACAGGACCATGTCTAGGTGGTTTTGAAGGTCTTTAGAGAAGGAGACTTCACAACCTCTCTGGGCAGCCTGCTCCAGGGCTCTAGCCCCCTACAGTTAAGAAGGTTTTTCTCACATTGAGCTGAAACTGTGATTGAGTTTAAGTCCATTATACCCAGTCCTGTCTCTGGGTATCACTGAAAAGAGGCTGTCTCCATCCCCCTGGCAGCCACCCTTCAAGTGTTTGTAGACCTTGGCAATGAGAGTGCTGCAAATGCCAACAGGGTGAAAGCTGGTAGACTGAATGCCAGGGTGGCTGGTGCCAGGATAACTGGATCCCAGGCTGATGGCTAGAGGGACAAGGGACAGGGTGGTCACAGTATGGGTGCAGGAGGTACCTACAAATAACTCCTGCCCTTGCACATCCCAGATGTGGGCCTCTTCCTGCTCTACATCCATCTCACCCTACTCTGTCTTTCCCTTTCACCAACTGCAACTCCAGAACAGGGTCCAGGCATCTCCTTGCCCCTGCACATACAATGCTATCAGCTGCACAACCTCAGCTCATCACTACAATCCATTATCCCAGCTCCACTGACCCCAGGTTCATTGCCCCATTTCCACCACCTGAAGTCACTGCCCTGACTCCATCCAAACCATCACCTAGGGCCCATCACTGCAGCCCATTCATCCAATTCAACACACCAACATGTTGCCCAGGTTTCATCATACCAACTCATCATTCCAATCCATCGCCCTCACCCCATCACTCCAATCATTCACCCCAGCTCCATCATTCCAACCCATCGCCCTGGCCCCACCATCCCAGCTCCATCATCCTAATCCATTACCCCAGCCTCATTACACCAGTTCCATCACCCCAACCTGTTACCATAGTTCCATCATCCCAACCCATCGCCCTGCCCCCATCACCTCAGCTCTATCACCCCAATCCATTACCCCAAACCATTACCATATCTCCATCACCCTGACCCCACCACCCCAGCTCCATCTCCCCAGCCTATTACCATAGCTCCATCACCCCAGCCCTTCACCCTGGCC
Organism: Semnornis frantzii; assembly: GCA_013399775.1. Lineage (NCBI taxonomy): Eukaryota > Metazoa > Chordata > Aves > Piciformes > Ramphastidae > Semnornis > Semnornis frantzii. Next base: position 140,870 of record VWYK01056777.1, on the reverse strand, counting down.
CCACCACCCCAGCTCCATCACCCCCAACTCATCACCCCAAACCACTAACGTAACTCCATCACCCAGACCCCATCATCCCAGCTCTACCACCCCAGCCCATCACCCCAAACCATTACCATAGCTCCATCACCCCAACCCCATCACCCCAGCCCATCACCCTGGCCTCATCACTCACCACCCCACTCTGCAAACCCCACCCCGCAGCCATGCCCACAGCACCTCAGCCTGCCGCCAGCACTCCACTCCCTGCTGTTCCCACTTTAAGAGGACATCAATCCAGTTAGTGCGTCCAAAGAAGAAAAATCAAAATGTCACATCTGCGGAGACGGTTCAATTGACAGGGTATTGATTGTCACAGAGAATATTCTCACTTTATTCACCTACTTAGTCCCTTCCCCCAGGCGCGTATGAATTCATCAAACGTTGTCACACCACATAATAATACTTGTTCCCGGGTGTTGTCACAGCAGCTCAGACTTTGTCCTGCCTTCCTGGGCAAGCAGGAATTTAGGGACCAGCAGAACGGATGCGTGACAGTGGCTGAGGTGTGAATTAACCCTCCCACGGCCAAGGGAGGGCTCGAACCCCCTCACTGCGATCATGCGCAGGACTGCCTGGGCTTTGTCTGCAGCTCCTTGGGGTTTCAGTGATGGGCATGAAAATAAGTTGGGAAGAAAAGAGGTTTCCCCTTTGTTTGCAGCCTTTTATTGTGGTGTTTTTGATGCCTCACACAGGCCCCCCGAGCCTTTTGGAGCTGACAGACAAGGGGCATGGTGACTGCTCCCCTTCTCTGGAGGGGAAACAGGGCAGTGAAGGAGAAAATACAACTGGAAAAGATATTCAGAGGAGAAGAAAAGGCCACAGAACTGGGAGGCAAGCAGGTGCCTCCTGCTCAGCCAGCCCCACTGTCAGGTTGGAGTCCCACAGTCTGGAGATGCCTGGAGGTTGCAATGCCAGGGAAGGTGGGGAAAGAGCATGGGGGGCATGGACACAGTCCCCAAAAATCCTCTCTGGGGAAGTGCCATGGCCACTAGCCACAGCACAGGGTCATGCTCAGGTGCTGCCATTGAGAGTTGCAAATTCCTCCCAGGTAAAATGTTGCTGCTGATGACAATTCCGAGTTAAGGCAGTCTGGACGAGGTGCTGTGGCTCAAGGACACAACCCTCAAGGGCCATGTTGGGGATGCTGCTGTTGGTGTGCTGGAGGCTGCTACGTGCTTAGATGGTGTTAGGTAATAGCTTGGACCTGATCATCTCTTCCACCCTAGTTAATTCTGTGATTCTGCCTCGCTGGGATGAGCAGGATGCTGCTGGGGTGAGCCTGGCCTACACCCCAAACAAAGGGGCTGTGTCCCACTAGCACATCTCCCTGGGGAAGCATCAGGCTCTTTGCAGGCTGGTGACCCATAGAGATATACCAAGAGGTGCCACCCTGCCTGGGCATGGTGCTCCTCCATATTTCTTCTATTACTGGGAGCTGAGCCGGGTGCTGCCACCACTGTCCTCAGGCTACGTGGGTGGTGACATCCACCAGCCCTCAACTTCTGGTTGAAATAAATTGGAAGCAGGAACTGATGCCTCTGAGCCGTGTTTATTATTCATATTATTTGCGCGTTGATCTGATTCTGTGTAATGATTTAATCTGTTAATGGCCCCTGGTTCAATCTGCTCCTCTCTGCTTTAATCTCCTTTTGCTGTTTGCACCTGATTTGCTGATTTATCTGACGGCCTTTTGGCAGCTCAGGGTCAGGTTCACAACTCCCAGCACAGCGCTGTGGCAGATCACCAATGCGCCATGGCAGGTTGCTGGCATGCCTGGGCTCTCAAGGGTGAGGAGGAGGAGGAGGAGGAGGAGGAGGAGAAGGTAGCATGCAGCAGGTCCCTATTAAGGAAAACCTCTTGGGGTTGCCCAAACCTAGGGGTCTGGCAGAGGACTGGGGTTCAGGTCCCAGTTCCATCACCACAGGACTCAAAGGTGTATGTGTGTGGGATGGGACAAGGGTCTGGAGGGGTGCACAGAGCTGCAGCTCCCCCATGCATGAACAGAGATGGTTTGTGTTGGATTTGCAATTCCTCACCTGGGTTAGACTAGAGACAACAAAGAAATACTACATGACCAAGGTGGGGAACCACCAGCCCAGGTTGTTTAGAGAAGTAGTAAAAGACTCAGCCCTAGAAACATTCCAGGCCAGGTTGAATGGGGTTCTGATCTAACTGCAGATGTCTCTGCTCACAGCAAGGGGATTGGATGACTTTTCAAGGTCCAGTCCAATCCAAACCATTCCATGATAAGGGCAGTGTGCAGCCCACTAGGGTCAGGGCAATTTAGACTGGGGAAATATCTGCCATATTTTCAGTTGCTCTGACACCTCAGGGGGCACAGACAGATGCCTTCCCCTGAGCCAGCAGCAGAGTCAAAGGGCTGAGATGCTGCCTGCAGCAGGAGGGAAGGAGATGGGGGCACATGGGGGGCACAGACCCTCCACCAAGACACCCCTCCCCAAGGGAAGGAGCAGCTCCTGCCCCACCAGCACACAGTGACACAGTGAGGCTGGTCCCCTGCCCGTTTGCTGCCTGCCCGCTGTGACATTGCCATTCCCAGTCCTGCGCCGCCAGGCTTCCGGGGCTGATTTATGGCAGCGTGAGGATGCAATCAAGGCACCGAGGCCTCCGAGGACGCCGCAGCGGCTCCGCTGCTGCATTTGGACCAGGAGCACGAGGCAGGCGCGGCGGCTGCATGCCAATGGGAACCGGTCCCGGCAGAGCTCAGGGACGTGGCTGGTCTCTGAACCAGGAAGATGAATCTCTGTGCCAGCGCTGGAGGATGCTCATGGCAGGGCTGGAGGAGCAGGATGCACTTCTAACGGGACCTAGTGTCAAGAGTGCTTGGAGGAGGGTGCACTGAGCCACACACAACCATCACAGAGCCACCCCTCTGGGAAGAAGCCCCTCCGAGGCAAAGCAAATGTTCCCTGGCCAAAGATGACAGCAAGCAACAGGATTTGTCACCAGTTTCTGGGAGCAAGCCAGAGAGCTGAGGAGTTTTGCCTTCACCTTCCGGGCAGCCCTGGGTGCTCTGCCCACCCTCGCCTTGATCCTGGCACCGCTGAGCCCCAACTGGCAGTTCCCAGTGTTGGTCTGTTCTCTGTTCTGGCTCCTCTCGCCTGACGTGAGATGATTTTTGGAGGCAGTTGGTGGCGAGGGAGTACAGCTGCTGCTAAGTTATCCAAACGATTTATCTTAAGATTCATACAGAATTCATCGTGCAGGGAGCCTGGGCAATGTCGGCTTTTAATATTCATGTGGGTTTGGAGGCAGCGTTAATCACGGGCCCTGACAATTTGCACTTACTTTAATTGCCCATGTGGTCGGCTCTGCCCGGCCACCAGCCCTTGCCCACCACCCTCAGGGATGGTTACCGTGTCCCAGAACATCCCTGCCTGACCTTCCTGCTGCTTGCCCGGTGTGGGTGGCTGAAGGTGGGCACAGGTCTGACTGAGGGCAACATGTGGTGCTAGAGGAGCCCTGTGGCCACTTGCTGAACCCAAGCTCCTCAGTCAGGGCATCCCCAGCATCCTAGCACTGGTCCATCCCAGCCAGAGTGCAGGGGTCTTCAGCATCTAGAACCTCTCCCGTAGCCTGCCCCAGTGTGGGGACACAGAGCTGGACCCCAACTCCCTGGCTAGTGCATCCCAGGGGGGTGAATATCAGCACACTCCACTGCAGAACGCAGAGTCCTGGAGCATCCAGCCCCTGGGGACTCTCCTCATCCTCCCATAGCTTGTCCCACTGTGGGGACACAGAGTTAGACCCCAGTTCCCCTGTCAGTATCCCAAGCTGAGCATCGGCACACCCCACTGCAGAGCGCAGGGAGCACCCAGCCCCCAGGGGCTCTCCCCATTCTCCCATAGCGTGTCCCACTGGGGGACACGGAGCTGGACCCCTACTGTGGGCACAAGCAGAGCTGCGCCCTCGCTGCCTGCCCGCCGGCTGCCGCCGTCCCTGTGGCTGGCGTTACCTGTCACCGCTGTCACTCTGCTGCCATCCAGCCAGCTGCCACCGCGCGGGGACTGAATACCAATGAGGCTGACGGAGCTGCAGGCTCACGGGTGGCCCCTCCTCGCCGAGCGGCACGGTGGGCAACTCGGGGACTAGGGACAGGGTGTGCCACTTGCAGGGGTGGAAGCTGCCTCCAGCAAGGTGCCGAGACCCCTTCAGCTCATGACAACCACCAAGGTGGGGTCACTGGCACATGCATCCTCTGTGTCCCCCAGCAGAAAGTGGGACATGGGTGGCGTGTCCACCGGGGACATATCTGAGGCACTTCCGTCTCCTTGGGACCACACGCCCCAAAGCCAACACCACCTCAGCACGAGCAGCACCACGCATGGGGGTGGGAACCACCAAGCCTCATCCGTCCACCTGCAGAGCCATGAGAAAAATCTACAAGCCCTCCAAAGCCTCAGTCCTCCTCTCTTGCCAGTGGCTCAGCCGAGGTGGCTGGTAGCAGTGCGGCTTTGGGTGAGTTTCAGCTGTCCTCATGCTATAATTGTCCTAATTAGATCTACATATTTTGATGAAGGTTTCACAAGGAAAGAAGAGGGGGAAAGAGAAAAAAAAAAAAAAAACCATCAGCAGCAAGGCAGCAGGCAGGAGGAGATAATCGAATCGCAGATGACATTCCCATCACCCAGCCTCTCCGCACAGCCTCTGCTGCAGCCGAGTCGGAAAATTATGCATAAGGGGGGGAGGAAAATTACCATAATCTTCCTCTGCAGGATGACACCCAACTCAGCTGGAGCTGCACGGGGTGGCGGGGAGCCAGGCAGGCTGCTCTTGCCCTTGTCTCAATGGTGCCACCGCTGATGGCACCCATCGGTGTAACCCACCTGCCCGGTCTGTGTCCTGTGGCCACTGGTGGGCACCCTCCAGGAGACCTTTGGGGCTGGCCACCCATTGCACCTTCCCTCCTTGCAGGACCTGTAGGGTTCTGCCTCTACCATCAGCAGACTCTGCATGTATCAGGATGGTATTTGCATCCCTGGGTCACTAACAGTGACTCCCCATGAAGGCAGGTGCAGGAGACATTAGGGGCACATAGGCTGGCACAGGTGACACTTGAGGACAGGACACAGCACCTCAGCCATGCCCCTAACCACAGTGAATCCCCTTTGCAGGTGGAGAAGGGAAAGTGAGGCACTGGGGCATCAACCTCAGCTCCCTCTGCTCAGAGACCAGGCAGGATGAGGAATCAGGACCTGCAGGACTGGGTAGGGTGACAGACCAGGATCCACAGCTGGGGCTCCCACCGTGTCAGCAGGGGATGCTCTGAAGAGCTGGGCATGTACTGCTCAACACAGGATGGTTGCCCCTTTCTAAAGTGGGAGATCCCAGCCTGCAGGACATGGCCCATCACCAAACACTCTGCCCCACATCTGCCCTGTGCCCGAGTCTGTGCAGGTGATTGCAAGGGGAGCAGTGGGGTTGGAGTCTGGAACTCAGCTCCTTTTTATCTCGCTGACTTTAGAGGGGGAATCCCAGAGCTGAGCTTCAAGGGGGTCTCAGCAGGGACAAGCTGGCACAGGAGAGGTGGGCAAGTAAAGCCATAACAAAATGCAATTAAGATGGAGATCTCTCCCTTTTCTCTGCACATCCCCTGGAGCTGCAGAAGCCCTCTTTGGAGAGGTAGCTCCTCCCCAGAGCACCTGGATGTGCCAGCATCAGCACCCTGGTGCTGTGCCATGAAGCATAGCTGTGCCCACTCCACAGGATGAATGGCTCATGATGACACCTTGACTGTAGGAACACCAATATCACCAAGTTCTCCCAGGCTCACATGGGCACTGAAAGTGTGGAGGGAGGAGGGGAGCAACTCTCGGCACCTCCGAAACATGGAGCAAACATATCCCCCACCAAGCGCTGGCATCTCCTTGAGTCAGTGGGTTTCAGTGGCTATAATGTGCAAGCAGGAGCACAGAGCTGCCTGCTCTGGGCTCTGTTCTCATGGTTGCCTGTATTGCTTGTGGTGCCAGGTGGGATGCTGGGCTGGTTTTCACTGGACATGGCCAGCACCACTGGTAGTGGATCCAAAGGCACAGCTGAGCCACCACATTTGTGGTCACCTGAGCTCTGGGCATTTATCCATGCAGCAGGAGCATGAGGCAGGAAAGGGAGCTCTGTGCTTTGCTCCCCTGCACTCTCTCACCCTTCACTTTTACTTTATTAATCTTATTTCAAGGCAGGAGAGCTGTTCCCCTTCAGCATTACCTGCCTCCACCCCTTCACTGTGTCACCTTCCCGTGTGCTGGCACAGGGACCACTCCCTGCATCACCACTTCAGCCTAAACTCACTCTGCGTGGTGAAGCATCCTTGTCCCCAATCCTGTCCCCCTCCAAGGAACTTCACTCCATGTGCCCACTGGGTCCTGGAGTTCTGCCCTGCAGGATCAGGTGCTCCCACGGTCCTGCTGAAATTGGAGCAATTCATGGCAGAGGTGGCCAGACACAGTGTTGGTGGGAGAAGGGGCGTGGGCTGCAAAGGAGGACCCCTAGCACCTTCTGCTGCATTGCCTGGCTGGTTTTATCCCCTTGGATTTGCTCCCCTGCCTCTCAGGAAGGGATGCTGAGCACAACCAGTGATGTGGGACCCAAGTATTAAATGACTTTGCTGCTGCTACACCTTAGCCCAGAAAACCTCCTTGGCTCTGGTCTCACTAAACAGCCAACAGCAGCAAAGCAGGAGCCACTCCAGGGCCAGATACTGATCCTGTCTCCCATGTGACTGCTCCTCCCAGGCAGGATCTGGCCCAGCCCAGCTCTAATTAAAAAAAATATATGTTCAAGGGCTTCAAACAGCTCCCGATGCCTGCGGGAAAACTTCCAGCCGCCTTTATTCTCCTCCTCCCTGCTCTGGCCACACCAGGATACCGCCACTGAACTCAGCCCCCTCCCAGCTTGTTCCCCAGCCCTGTGGCCCCCTCCTCCCCTCCCCAAATCTGCTTCCCCCGCTTTTTCAGGGCATTTCCATGAAAACAGGCTCTTTTGTTTCTTGGGATTTCATCTGCCTCCACTGCCTGTTCCCCACCTCAAGCCTGCGCCTGTCTTTGTCCTCCACAAATAAAGAACAAAAGGGGAAGAGACAGTGAAAATATGATCTTGCCTCCAAATGGGTTTCTTTATTTTTTTATTTTTTTCCCCCCAAGTCGTCCCTGAAGCTTCGGATGCTCTTTAAGAGACCAGCTGATGAATGCGAGGGCATGGGAGCTGCCATCAGGAGTGAATTGATCGGCTCTCGGCAGTGCGCTGCCAGGGCCCTTTGCTTTAGCACCAAGAAAGGGAGAAAGAATGAGAGAGAAGGAGGGGGGGAATGAAAAAAAAGAAAGAAAATGTCGAGTGATTGGAAAGAGTTTTCTGTCCCTGCTAGTAATAAACGCATCCAGCAAATTGCACTCGCACTCTGGAGCAGGTAATCGCCATCCAAGGCCTTTTATATCTGCACCAGGGGGGAGAAACTCGAGTAAACAGGGGAAAAAATCAATTTCTGCTGCAGTTTGTTCCCTGAATAGGGGAATCTCCGGGCGAGAATGTCCTTTCATGTCGCCTATTAACTCTGCCAGCTCCACATCCCCACCACATCGCCTTCCCGCAGAAACGCTTTTGCATGGTGAAGAAGGTTCAAGATTTGAAAGAACAAGACAAGATCTGGATGGCAGCTGGCTGCACAGATGTGGTGCCTCCGTGCCAGGACTGGCACCATGGCTTGGGCACACACTGTGTGGTGGGCACGTCTGCAACACATGTTGGGCACCAACGTGAATGGCTCAGTTGGATTTGTCTCAGGTGCGCACCGCTTGCGCTGCCTGCATGGAACTGTCTTGTACAGCTCAGCCATGCATGCCTTGAGCTCGCATGTCTCAACCATACTCATCTCAGCCATGCACTTCCCCACCTTGCATGGCTCAGCCATGCACATCTCAGCCACACTCACCCCACTCACGCACATCTCCATCCTGCACACCCCAGCCATGCACATCTTGAGGTCGTACATCTCGACCATGCATGTTTCAGCCATGCGCATCTCAACCTTGCATGTCAGCCATGCATGCCTTGGGTTTCCACGTCTTGAACTTGCATGTCTCAGCCATGCACATCTCAGCCATGCATGTCTCAGGTATGATCTGAGTCAGGTGGGTTCAGCAGCTGTGCGGTGCAGCCATAAAACAGAGCTCCTGCCAGCAGCTCCCTGAGGTGGGATCACACACCTCCGTGGACACACCTCCTGAACATCTCCCGGCGTGCATCTAGTGCATCCCCGAGGACAGGCAATGCCTCCCACACTCCAACCACCCGTGGGACCCAGAAGTTGTGGGTTTTCCCTGCTGACTCTCCAGGAGGTCTGCCACTCCCATGAGTCCTTGATGGGTTGTGAAACATCGGCAATGTTGCTGTAGGGAGAGGGGAACAAACACCTGGAGGTGTCACGAGGGGTCAGTGAGCAGGGTGATGGTCATGTCCCTGAGAAGAGCAAGAGGAGAAGGAAACCATAGGCACTTTGGGTGACCAGGGTGCTCCCCGGGTGGGCAGAGTCACTGGCACATGCCACGGATGGGGAGAAAAGGAGATGCTTGCTTCCAGCAGGATGCAGTGGAGCCAAAGTTGCAGAGTCAGGGGCCGGGGGGGTGAGTGGTTGACACCAACCGCTGCTGTCCCCAGGGCTGCAGTGATCACCATCACGGTCAGGATCTGTCTGATCGCTTGGAACTTGCCCTGGTGCACAGAGGAGCTGCGGTTCCCCTTCCTGCACGGCCATTCTCTCCTTCCAACAGGAAAAATGGTTTGCAACTCCAGTAAGGACAGTGTAATTACGCATAATAAAACCAGGGCTGCCCTTGTGTGTGTAAACACCGCCGTGACGGAGCACACTCCTCCACCCAGCCCTTCTGGCTCGCTCGGCTCTCGGTCGGGCCCCTAAAGTGAGCTGCCCTGGGGGTCCCCAGGAGCAAGCCTCCAGCCGAAAGTCCCGGAGGTCAAGGTGAGCAGCACTGAGCAATGGAGTCCGTGGCAGATTATCTTCCACGACTGTTTAACTTTGAATCAGACCTTTAAGAGGAGGGAGGGGAAAAAAAAAATCACAGTAGCTTTTTTTCTTCTTTCCCTTTTTAATTTCTCCGTGTTATCCCCCTCCCCGCAGCCCCCGGTGCTGCTGTGGCTGATAAGACGATACCATCTAATCGCCGGGCGACACACAGATCTCACCGGCTGCCAACGAGCTGGTTAAACCTCCTGCTGCAAAGAAACTCCTGCCAGAGCTGTTGGGGGGGGGGAACGGGGGACACGACTCCCCGCGGACACTAGGGGACATCCCCCCGCCCCTACAGTCTGGCAAGGAGTGCGTTTGGGGAGGGGGAGCTGGGGTGCGTTGGGCGTCGGCAAGGCGCTGCGCTCCCGATGTGGCTGTCCCGGGTTTGCTCCGTGTGGCTCCATCAATATCCACCTCAGCGGAGCCTCCCGGAGCTGTTGGTGGGAGAATGAGGAGGATGAGGAAGACGAGGAACTGCACGGGGGGGCAAGGGGTTATATCCTCCAAACCACATGGTTTAAACTGCAGGGCTGGCACAGAGTTTCCCAAGCAGAATTGGAAGGATTTTTTTTTTTTTCCTCCCCAATATAAACCCAGTAGTCAGCGGGTGAATTAAGGATGCTAATTGAATTTCATTAGGCAGCAGAGCCGGGCCGGTGGGAGGCAGGGAGGAAATGTATTTGATGTGTTTTAAAAGCTGCAGTTTCAGAATGTGGTGGGGTTTGGGGTTGGTTGGGGTTTTGGTGGTTTTTGTTTTGGGGGTTTTTGGAGGTTATTTTTTAGGGTTTTTTTTCTTTTTTTAATTTAAAGCCAGCTGTAAAAAGATCCTGTCTTTGAGGAGCTAATGACTCTCATGAATTATTTTTGTTGATTTATACACCCACTCAGCTTTTAAATAATATTAATAAAGTAAGAAGTTGAGGCTGTTCCCAGGGAGAAGCTGGAGTGACGCTGCTCGGGGAGCGAAGGGATGGGGCGGGAAGGGGAACAGTCACTGCCTGACCCACACACTCCACATCAGGCTGTGGTGGTGAAGCCTCGCTGTGTTTTGAGCCAAACCTGGAGGATTTTGGAGGTTGTCACGGTTTGCCGGCGTTCACAGCCCCTCATCGCAGCCGGCCGGTGCCTGGCTCCTCTCGATCGAGCATTAGCATTCAGCGACGGTGCCGTAATGGGCACTTTTTCCTGCCGGTTTGGTTTTATTATCATGCCAAGGAGCTTGCTTAATTCTCTACTGTCTTTCTTCTGCACTGCTGATTTACACTGTTAGTGGTTTAATTATACAATTCAGCACTCCTTAAAACATGAAAAACTGCTCAACTTTTGAGGCAATTAAAAAGCAGTGGCATAGATCAGCCCGTCAGAGATGAGATAAGTAAATCAAACAATTACAAACTCCTGTGGTGGCAAGGAAGGATTGTTCCACCCAAAAACCCTTCCCTTGGTGGGAGCCTCACAGTTCCCTCCTTGGCTTTAGGCTTTGTCCCACCCAGTAACTGGTGTGATACTGGGAGCAACTGGTGGGACTGATACTGTGTGGAAATGCTGTGGGGTGCAAGGTGATGGGGACATAGAATGGTAGGGGATGGTAGGACCTCTGGAGATCATTGAACTCAAATCCCCCTCCCTGCCAAAGTAAGACCAACTCAGGCAAGTCACACAGGAATGAATCCAGACAGGTCTTGAAAGTCTCTAAAGACAGGCAGAGGGTGATGGCAACAGGTGATGGGAATGTAGTGGTGGGCACAAGCTGGTAAGGCACAGAGAAGTGGCCATGGGTGGTGGGCATGGGGCGGTTGGAATGAGTGGCCACACAGGAGCCCATGTGTGAACACCATAGAGATGAGGAGATCCATCCCTACAAAGTCCTCTCTTCCATCACAGGACACTCCAAGCAACCTCTAGCCAAGAGCAGTAGGGACAGAGAGACAGAGGGACCTGGTACAGGACAAGCTGTCCCTCCTTAGCACCTGCCATTGTCCTTCTTCCTCCTCCTTATACTTCCTCAAAACTTAATTCCACCATTGAGGAGAGCTGCCAGTGCCATGGACTCATATCCCAAGGGTTTTGAGTCACCAAGATGTTTCAGGACACATCCACACTAGAGACACAAGACACAGCCCTACAACCCTCTGGTCACCTATAGGCACATGCATGCTGCCAAAATCACTCTACCAGCAGAAATTAAAAGCAGAAGGTGGTTAATTATCCACCACCAAATGCACCATGGCTGCAAGATCAGAAACTGACAGGTAATTAAGCTTTAGCACTCATCACTGGCTCAAGCCACCAGAGAATTGCTGCCCATGGGGGTTCACCCCACAGAAGGCCATGGAGCACATCAGGCTGGCTTTGTGGGGCATGTGCCACACCCAAGGTGCCACACCAGCCACACTGGCACTCCCTTCTCCATCAGTTCCCTCTCTCTGTCCTGGGAATGCTCTCTCATTAGGGATCCAGCCCCTCCAGATAGTGACCTAAATGGGGCGTCCCTGGCACAGCATGAGGGATTCCAGCACTCATAGCCAGTATAGGGCAGCACATCCCATGATGGGTGACCCCAGAAAAGGACCTCCAGCACGAGGCTTTAGGGCAAAACTGGAAACTGTGGCCAAGGGGAGGGTATGTAGCTCCCTGTCCCACTATCCCCATTGCTCCCGAAGTCCTCGCTGACCCCATCCAAGCACCAAAGCATCCACAAAACAGCATCCTGTCCCACATATGGCTCTGTAGCATGTGGGACCGGGATAGGAGGCACAGGGACAGGGACAAGACGCAGTCCCTCACTATGCTGCAGGGATTTGGGGTGGGTTAGGTGTTTTGAGCGTGGCTGAAGCTCCCTCTTGTGGCAAAGCTGCTCCATTACAGCCCTACTCGAGTTACCGAACCCCTGGCGCCCGGGAGAAGCCATAGCGCAAGACCTTCAGCCCTGCGGCATGCTCGCCACCTGCCGAGCGATGCTGAGGCTTAGGAGGCTGCAACGCCCTGTCCAGGTAGCTGTTCTCTTCGGCGGCGAAGCATAGAGTGAATCGGAAAGGCCAGGACTGCCTGGCGTTCCTCTCATACCCTCCCTTATCCGTACAGCGGGTGCTGAGACGCCGCCAACTCATGGCAGAATCCGTGCGACCTCAACCTCTTTTGTCCCTCGGTCCGAGCCGTAGCGGCGCTCGAAGGGGTGGGCGTTAAGACGCGGATGCGGAAGTTAGCGCTCACTTCCGGTGTCTGCGTAGAGACGGTTGTTGTGAGTATGGAGCGGAGGGGGGGGGAGGTTGGAGATCCGCTGCCATCCGCCGTTACTGGGGACTGGGCGGCCCCGGGGCTCGCCGGGCGAGAAGAGGGGAGGCGGAGAGACCCGTTGGCGGGTGGCCAGCGCGGGGGAAGCCCATGGTGGGGGGCCGTGGATGGGTAGTGGAATTGTGCTGACGCCATCTTGGGTTGTTTCTGCTGTAGGTTGGAGCGCTTTGAGACCAGCTTGGAGCCATGGTGAGAAGGGGCTTAGGGAGAGCGAGCGTTGTGCGTNGTTGTGCAAGGTCGGCAGAATCGGGTGGGTTATTCTCCCGGCGTTGAGGGAGAGTAGGGTGTCCCTGGAAAGGGTCGTGGTGCAAGGCGTGGGATCTCTGGGGGTGGCTGTGCCGCTTCCCACCTTTGCTTGCAGCTGGTGCTGGATCCTGCTGTCGGCGGGGAGACTTTCCCTGACCTGTGGGTGGGTGCACTTTGGCGGGGAACAGCCAGCCCGGGGCTCGCGCAGAGACCAAGGAGTGAGAGGGGAGTGAGTTTCGGCTGCTCTGTGCGTGCTAAGTCTCTGTTTTCTTTGCAGCCTCGCAAGATTGAGGAGATCAAAGATTTTTTGCTGACAGCCAGGAGGAAGGATGCAAAGTGTGAGTGCTGGGCTGCTGACTGTGCCTCGGGGTGGGGCAGTGTAGTGGTGTGCTCTGACGCAGGAGATGCTGTACCCCTGCCAGAGTGGTGCTGCGGGGCCTCTATATCCCCACCGAGACTGGGCAGCTGCTTGGCTTGGAAGCCCTGAGGGGGGGACAGTGCTGGGGATCTGTGTGGATGACATTTAAAGCTCAGTGATGACCAAGGTCCCTACCTGTGGGCAGAGAGCTGGGGTCCAGGACTGAGCTTTTCTGGGGACCGTTGTTCAGTGCATACTCAACCCCATTTCTTCCACTGCTCTTCACCCTGAAGAATTTTGGCCAAGCCCCAGCTGCAGCTCGCTGAAAGCTGTTTTTGCAGATAGCTCCCAGTCTCAGCCTTGTAGCCTTCAAAAAGCTGTGAGGTGTCAGACACTGAGGAGTTCTGTCAGAGTGACAAGTGAATCACAAATGCGAGGGCTTCTGTTGCACACACAGAGACCATTATAATTGAAACACAGTAACCGCCCTGTCTCAGTCTTTTACAACCCGTGAAGAGTTTTCCGTCGTCTCCTGCTTGTTTGGATCCAGCTGTCACAGGGAAGAGGAGCTTTTCCTTTGGGAAGCGTTTTGTTAACTCACCAGTGTGGGCGAGGAGGGAGAGTTCAATGCCAAGACGCTGCTGTAGCTGCTGACAGGCGTCTCGACGCCTTTCAGCTCACTCCAGCTCTGCAGTAGCTCATGTAACACTGAGCTGCAGGGGTTGTGGAGGGGCAGGCGGCAAGGTGCTCGGGTGAAATGGTTTCATAAGGACATAAGGGACAGAGAAGGCACCAGTGGCAGAGTTGGGGAGCTTGCTGCCAGCTCCAGTGCCACTGGAGTTGCAGGAGATCACAAGGAGGAATAACCACAGAATGATAGGGGGTGGAAGGGACCTCAGAAGATCATCTAACCCAACCTCCCTGTCAGAGCAGGATCATCTATACTAGATCACATAGGAACACATCCAAGCAGGTTTTGAATATATCCAGAAGGAAATAGGACCTTGGAGTGAATTCTCTAGGTTAGGATTAGAGGTTAGGGGTAGAATATGTGAGACACAATCAATTCTGTCACCTCTCTTGTTGTAAACTGCTGCTGTAATATAAAACAACCTTGATATAAAGCTTTAGGGAACCTGATAGATGAGAGATGGAACCCTCCATCTGGGGCAGTTAGTGTCAGTGGTGTGGAATAAATAACCTTGGTTTGGGTCCTGTTCAGTGAAGATGAGCGAGGCAGGGCTGTCTTCCTCTACTCTGCAGCGGTCAAGATCAAGAAGAACAAGGACAATGTGAAGTTCAAGGTGCGCTGCAGCCGGTACCTGTACACATTGGTGATCACAGACAAGGAGAAGGCGGAGAAGCTGAAGCAGTCCCTGCCCCCAGGTAACCCCGTGTTCCTCCAGGTCCCTGCAACCAGGTGGGCTGTGGGCAAAGCTCTTCCAACCTTTGTTTCTTTCTTCTCCCCAGGTCTGGCTGTGAAGGAGCTGAAATGAGTCTGTCTCACCAGAGTCTGTTTTGTTACAATAAATAAAACCTGAACTGTTCCCTGGTGTCATCTCTGTCCTTGTCAACAGCACCAGCCCCACTTCCAGCAACCAGCTTCCCACTCTGGGGTTGCAGCGAGAGCTGTCAATGATCCCCTCATCAGGCCTCAGCCTGAGCAGGTTGGAGCAGGTCCTGCATCTCAAAGCAAGGAGCTCCAGGGGACTTGGGGGACCCCACTAGGGGGTGAGAGCAGCCCCATCTGTCACACCTAGCTACCGGAGTATCCCTTGTGGGGGGATCAGGCGAGTGTCCCTGCCCTGTGGCAGGCAGTGGAGTGAGGGCATGGGCTGCAATGCCCTGTAGAAGGGAGAGGGGTGTGCGACGCTGCTTCAGCAGAGTGGCGACAGGAGCAGTATTGCTGGAGCAGTATTGCTATAGCAGTGGGGTCAGGGTGCTGCTTCCTTGCAGAGGGGCACTGAGCTGTGATGGGGTGCAATGACTTAGTGGGGTAGTGTTGAGGTGCTGTTGCGCTATAGTAGTATGGAGGGGAAGGAGCTGTGACCGCAGAGGAGACACTGATTATAGCAGAGAGGGAATGGAATGCAGTGTCTTTATAGCAGGGCAGTGACGGGGTGCTGTTCCCCTATGGCAGGGCAGCGATGGGGTGCCGTTCCCCTAACGGGCAGCACAGCGCCGTGTTGGGGAGCCGAGCACGCAAGACAAGCCCCGGTCCCCCGGACGGGGCGGAGTTTGGGGGCGGCTCCG